>JAJOZX010003282.1:67500-280000 GCA_023014485.1 Bathynomus jamesi | reverse complement strand
TCTCCAATGTTTTCAAAAGATTTTCCCCGATTTCAATGAAATTTGCAGCAAATAATCACTATATATAGCAGCATTGATGGCATTGATTTCGATAAAATATTTTGATAATTAAAATAATTATCTCATTTTATTGAAAAATATGTAAATAACTGTGTTCCGAATTATTAAGCAAGTATTCTATTTACGGATCTAAATGGTGAAAATGGGTAAGAAGAAGGATTTAACATTAACTGAGAAAAGAAAAATAGTCAGGTTACTCGCTGAAAATATAAAATCTATTGAAATTGTGAAGCAGTTTGGCAGAGCTTATCGAACTGTAAACAAGTTTGTAGCGGAGGGTACCAAACTGAGGCAGCGAAGTGATAAAGGAGCTATAAGAAAAGTGACAAGGCGGCAGATATCTGTAATCAAGCACAAATTGCAAAGCATCCATTGTCCTCAAGTAAAGAGGTTTTCGAGCAGGCTGGCATACATAATGTACCAAGAACATCTCGATGTGAAATCCTCCAAACAATTGGCAAGACGTGTAAACCTACGATTCAGTCACCATTAACACCCAGGTACAAGAAGCAGCGTGTTAAATGGGCGCGTCAGTACGTGAAAACAGATTTTATCATTTTAATACTGTTTTGTTCACCGATGAATGAAAAGCAACCCTTGAGGGACTTGATGTTTGGTCAAGAAGATGGATTGCTGAGAACCAATTTCTACCATCGAGATTAAGACGCCAACAAGGTGGAGGTAGTGTCATGTTTTGAGCATGATTGATAGGCAATGAAGTAGCTGTCCCATACAGAGTGCCTGATGGTGTAAAAATGAATGCCCAGTCTTACACAAACTTTCTAAAAGAAAACCTCATTCCATGATAGAGACTGACCCTTAGCAATCCATCTTCTTGACCAACCATCAGATCCTTGAAGGGTTGCTCTTCATTCATCGGTTAACAATACAGTATTAAAATCTGTTTTCACGTACTGACGCGCCCATTCAACACACTGCTTCTTGTACCTGGGTGTTAATGGTGACTGAATCGTAGGTTTACACGTTTTGCCAATTGTTTGGAGGATTCCACATCGAGATGTTCTTGGTACATTATGTATGCCAGCCTGCTCAAAAACCTCTTTACTTAAGGACAATGGATGCTTTGCAGTTTGCGCTTGATTACAGATATCTGCCACCTTGTCACTTTTCTTATAGCTCCTTTATCACTTCGCTCCTTCAGTTTGGTACCCTCCGCTACAAACTTGTTTACAGTTTGAGAAGCTCTGCCAAACTGCTTCGCAATTTCAATAGATTTTATATTTTCAGCGAGTAACTTGACTATTTTTCTTTTCTCAGTTGGTGTTAAATCCTTCTTCTTACCCATTTTCAGCATTTAGATCTGTAAATAGAATACTTGCTTAATAATTCGGAACATCATATTTTAAATATTTTTCAATAAAATGAGATAATTATTTTAATTATCAAAATATTTTATCGAAATAAATACCATCAATGCTGCTATATATAGTGATTATTTGCTGCAAATTTCATTGAAATCGGGGAAAAACTTTTGAAAACATTGGAGAAAATGTAATCTGCTTAATACGTGCGAACGCAGTGTAGTATCCATGTTAAGGGAAGCAGGAAGGACCCTGATTAAATTTTACAATTGTCATACTAAAATTATTCCTGGATGAAATGTTTTTATTGCCACTCTGAAGAGGGAATCAAAAGACGCTTAAGTTGTATGGTGTTTTCATGGTAGACCCAGAATAGGACCGACTTGCATGAATATGTATCAAAGTAGGGGGTCAATATAAAGCAGCCATTTAAGTTAGCATGTGAGGCTAACTTTAATAATAACAATAAACATTTCTGGAAGTTCGTTAACATGGAAACAGGTGTCAAAAATGCTCACCCACCAACAATAGGGTGTCGGGGAAGGAAGAAGTTGCAAGGCTGTGGAAAAACCACTATTCAAACATTCTTAATAGTATGAGAAGGGCTAATCTTAAGATAAGCTTCAGCGAAACGCTCGTGGAAGGGACTAGGAAAAATACCTCGATGTCAGTTCCTGAAATTAAGAGTCTGATTAAAGAGTTAAAAACTGGTTTTGCTTCAAGGGTGGATAACCTATCAAATGAGCACTTAAAATATGCCAGTGACGTGATAAGTCTGCATGTCTCATTGCTCTCCTCAGCCATGTTTACTCAGTTATATTCCTGCACAGTTTATGAGGGTATATATTTTGTCCTTGTCAAAAATAAGTATGGGGACATTCTAGTCAACAATAAGTATAGGCTTGTTATTTTCGCCTCCTGCTTCTCAAAACTAATAAAGAAACTTTTCTTATGCCCATTAAATGATTAATTATTTATGGACATTTCCTAATCAGTTTGGTTTTAAAAGGTCCCATTGCATTTAAATTGTATTTAAATACACTGGCAGTAATTTAACTATTTAGAGTTGTTTCTTGGAAACATATATATTATATATATATATATATATATATATATATATACGGGGCTCCAATAAACCTTAGCCCCCCCGACCATGGCCTAAACCATTAGAGGTGCAGTAAAACTAAGCATACCTTACAAAAGAGAATTTAATCCTACATTTAATGAGAAACAATTAAAACTTGGTGTTCCCGCCATTGGCTTCCAAGACAGCCTGAATTCGCTTTGGGTAGCTTGCCAAAAGTGACGTCAATAGATCTTGATCGTTACGCAAATTTGCTAAAACAGTTTCAATGTGTTGCCTCATTGTATCCTTCGAAAATCGATTTGCTGCAGGTTCTTGAAACAAGAGACGTTCAACCTTGTCCTTTATAACTGATCCAATGTGTTCACAGACGTTCAGGTCAGGAGAATTTCCTGGCCATTCTTCATTTCCAAAGAAATCGATCTCATGGTTCCGCAACAACTGTTGAGTAGCTAATGCCTTAAAGCAGGGGGCCTTATCGTGCAGAAGTGTGACCTGATCGACATCCATAACATGCTGGGATAGAATAATATCACGAAAATACTGTCCATCCCAACTCTGACCATTTGGCTTCAGCACCCACATGAGCTTCTTTGCAGTGAACAAAACAAACACACCAACACAGTCTGGACTTTTTAATAATTCGCGATAATGTTCATTGTCATCGATTTCATCTGGTGTTGTGGCCCACACTCGATCATTTTAGTAGTTAGGCCGACGTGTTACGTAAACAAAAAATTCATCGGAGACAGCTAAATGCATGAAATCATCCACATCCCAATCTTCAAGATAATGGGCAAACCACATTCTGTCATCGATGTTAAGTTGAGTTTTTCTTGGCTTTGGAAGTTCATGCCAAGGCTTTAAACCTTGCCTTTGACGGTACAGTCGAATGATCTCACCACTAACGATCTTTCCTCTCAACACTTCGATCTCTCTAGAAAGTTTAGCACAGCTGTTTTTCCGCTTACGCGTACCGCTTTCAATGATGTCCTTTGTTTCCTGAGAGAGTGGCAAATTTGGGCGCGCAGATTTGGTTGTATCCATTTCACAAATATTGCGAATGTAAATTTTTTTAAAACCAAGTTGAAATCCCAATTAATAATGGGATACTAACAAAAATCTTGGATTAATGTCCACTAATAATGTTTAATATTGTCCATTAATATTGTTTAATATTGAAATACAGGCTTTAACTATTAATAATACTTATTTACTTATTTATTATTATTAATTTATAACAGCTAGCTGCTTATTTTTAATAAGAGCACAGTAAAGCCTAAAGCTTAAGGGCCAAATTAAAAAAAAAAAATAATAAAAAATAAATAAATAAAAATAAAAAAATAAAAAATAAATAGTCGAGCTTCAACATTCATCCAAAGTTTTATTTCAATTTCTTTTGACGAAGTCCTCACTTCTTCGCAACTTTTTGCGAAATGTATATCTTGATGAACTTAATGTTAATGAAATCACCATATAGGAGTGTACTGTAACAAAATTTCTTGGTGTAATGCTAGATAAGAATTTGCAATGGAGTAATCATGTAAATTATATCGCGAAAAAGATTTCAAGGAGCGTTGCTATAATGTTTAAACTTAGAAATGTAGTCCCTAAACAAGTTTTATTGACTCTTTATCATACTCTTGTTCTTCCTTATATAACATACTGCACCCTTGTTTGGGGAAACTCCGCTAACAAAGCATTAAATGGTATCTTTGTCATCCAAATAGATCAAAGCTTGTTATACCTCAATTTAGATTGTCTTCATCTCAAAAACTACCCATTTTCATTGGATTGAAACTATGGAATGATTTGCATGCCGATATAAAAAATATTGCGAATGTAAATTTGTTTAAAACCAAGTTGAAATCCCGATTAATAATGGGATACTAACAAACATCTTGGATTAATGTCCACTAATAATGTTTAATATTGTCCATTAATATTGTTTAATATTGAAATACAGGCTTTAACTATTAATAATACTTATTTACTTATTTATTATTATTAATTTATAACAGCTAGCTGCTTATTTTTAATAAGAGCCCAGTAAAGCCTAAAGCTTAAGGGCCAAATAAAAAAATTAATAAATAAAAAAAAAATCTTCTTCTTTCTCTTCGCCCGTTCCCGCCTCTATGCGGGGTCGGCGTTTCTGACCAGTCTCCTCCACACAGCCCGGTCCTGGGCTTCTTCCTCCGACAAACCCTTCTCCCTCAAATCGTCCCTCACCTTCTCCATCCACCTTCGCTTCGGTCTGCCTCTCTTTCTCCTGCATCCCTCCATATTCATCGTTCTCTTACCCACATAATCTTCGTCCCCTCTCATCACATGTCCATACCATTTCAGTCTACTTTCTTGTATCTTCCTCGAGATTTCTCCAACCTTTGTTGTGCCCCTTATCCTTTCATTCCTTACTCTATCCAACCTTGTCACTCCGCACATCCATCTCAGCATTCTCATCTCCGTTACATCTAGTCTTTTCTCATGATCTTTCTTTATAGCCCAAGACTCAGCCCCATACATCATAGCCGGTCTTACCACAGTCTTATACACTTTTCCCTTAACCCTTGCGCCTATTCTTCGGTCACACAACACCCCTGAAACTTTCTTCCAATTTTTCCAACCAGATTGCACTCTGTGTTATTTCTGTGTCCAGCTCACCGTCCTCAGCCACTGTCGATCCCAAGTACGTAAACTTACTTTCTCTCTTTAACCTCGCTCCCTCTAAACTAATTTCTGAGTCTTGATTTTCGTAGAACCTCAGGTACTCCGTTTCTTTCTGCTGATTTTCAACCCTCTGTCTTCAAAAGCCCTCCTCCATTCCTCCAATTTTCTTTCTACTACTTCTCTCCTGTTGCTGCACAGAACAATATCGTCTGCAAAGAGCATACACCAAGGGGATTGATCTTTTATCCCCTGGGCCAACACATCCATAATCAAAACAAAAAGGTACGGGCTCAAAGAAGATCCCTGATGTAGACCAACCCTCACGGGGAACCATTCCGTTACACCTACACTACTCCTAACCTGGGTCCTTGCTCCTTCATACATACTTTGCACCAACCTAACGTACTTCTCCGGCACACCTTTCTCTTTCATACACCTCCAAAACCTCCTGGCGTGGCACTCTATCATATGCTTTCTCTAGGTCGATGAAAACCATGTGCAGTCCCTTTTGTCGCTCCCGGTGTTTCTCCATCAACTGCCTCAGTGCAAAAATCGCATCAGTTGTTCCCCTACCTGGCATAAAACCCAACTGCTCTTCCCCACGGTTGTCTCTTCTCTTAACCTTTTCTCTATAATCCTTTCCCAAACCTTCATCGTGTGTGACATAAGCTTTATTCCCCTATAATTTCCACAATCCTGGATGTCCCCCTTCTCTTTGTAGATAGGTACGAGTGTACTATCCCCCCACTCCTCCGGCATTTCCTCTTGTTCATATATCTTCTGCATCAGATCCCACAATAGATCTATGCCCTCATCCCAAACAATTCCACGCTCCACTGGTATCCCATCCGGTCCCACTGCCTTCCCCTTCTTCATTCCTTTCAACGCCACCTTCACCCCTCCCTACTCACTCCTGAAGTTAACCCTTGATTTGGGACACCATCTTCAAAAATGACCCTTGGGTTTTCCTCATTTAACAGATGTTCAAAATAACTTCCATCTATCCATGATTCTATCCTGATCCTTTAAGACACTCCCTGCCCATCCTTTACCTGTTTAATTTGAGTAAAATCTTTACTCGCCTTATCCCTAGCCTTCGCTATTCTAAGGATCTTTCTCTCTCCGCCGGTGTCTCCAACTCTTTATATACTTCATCCATCGCCTGCGCCTTGCTCTTGCCACTCCCTTCTTCGCCTCCTTTTTCGCCTGCCTATAGCTTTCTCTATCCTCTTGTCTACCAGATGTGTCCCACTTCTTTTTAGCATCTTTCTTCCTTTTAATCACCTCCTGAACCTCTTCATTCCACCACCACATCTCTTATCTTCAGGGGTCTTCTACCTGATGTTTTGCCCAGTACTTCCTCACCAACTCTCAATATCACCCGGCTGTTCTCCTCCCACCATTCTTGTACACTCTCCAACGACCTTACTTCTTCCAAAACCTTCTCCTCAAATTTCCTTTTCTGGTCTTCTTTCTTCAGTCCCCACCACTTATCCTAGGTGTCACCTGTTCTTGCCTTCTTTTCCTACCACTCTTAAACGACCAATCCATCACCAGGATTCTATGTTGCGCCGCCACGCTTTCCCCGTTTATGACTTTGCAGTTCTTAACTTCTTCCAAATGGGATCTCCTGCACATTAGAAAGTCTATCTGGCTTTCTCTTCCTCCGCTCCTATAGGTCACAAACTGGTTATCTTTTTTCTGGAAGAAGGTGGACTATCGCTAGATCAAACGCCATCGCGAAATCCACCACCCTTTCCCCTTCTTCATTTCTCTTCCCACCCCAACCACCATGCACCCTCTCAATCACCTCTCTACTTCTTCCCACATGGCCATTCAGGTCTCCACCCAAGATCACTTTTTCCCCCTCTGGTATCGCACCAAGTTCTTGATCCAACTGATTCCAAAACACTTCCTTTTCTACACCTTCACAGCCAGCTTGGGGGCATACGCACTCACGATGTTCACCGTCATCTCGTCAAGGCCCAGCTTAACACTCATAACTCTATCGCTCCTTCTACTCACACTCACCAGGCTATCCTTCAGCACTTCTGACAGCACTATACCAACACCGTTTCTACCCTGTTCATTCGTTCCACTATAAAGCAACTTATATCCCCCTCCCAGCTCCCTTGCTTTATTTCCTCTCCACCTCGTCTCCTGCACACACAATATTCCCACACACCGTCTCTCCATCAAATCCGCCAATAAAAAAATAAATAAAAATAAAAAATAAAAAAATAAATAGTCGAGCTTCAACATTCATCCAAAGTTTTATTTCAATTTCTTTTGACGAAGTCCTCACTTCTTCGCAACTTTTTGGCAACCCATGAACGTGTTATAAAGGTGGCTCCAGCATCACGAGATTCCCGAAATGTTATTGCTCGTATGCGATCTATCACACGTTGCCTCTCCGAATCACCAATTAATTGAGAAGCCATTATATTATCACTTTATCAGCTAGAGTAATTTTAATACCTGCAAAAATAAAGAATTTTATATATTTTTATAATCACTAAAAACTATTTCGATATAAGTAAACATGTAAGCTGCAAATGGGGGGGGGGGGGCTAAGGTTTTGTGGAACCCCTTATATATATATATATATATATATATATATATATATATATATAATATTAAATTTATTGGAATATATATATATATATATATATATTATATTATATGTATATATAATCATGCGGGTTGCTTCTACAGAGCTTCAATTTAATATTTAGGAGAAATCCAATGACAAGGAGAAATGTAAATGCCATGAAAAGTCTTCTTTAATGCGCAACGTTTCGAGCAAATACGCTCATCTTCAGGCTGTATGATAACAATGTGAAATATAAAATCAATAATTGAATGAAAAACAAGACAAGAAAATTTCTATAACCTATTCATAAAGGCAAACTTTAAAAGACTGAAAAAAGAGGGTTAAATTCTAAGTTTATACAGATTTACATTTAAAATTAAGAAGCTATTTTTAAATACATATAGTAAATGTGAAATTAAACACTGGAAAAATTAACAATAGTACACTGGAATAATGAAACTAACTAACCTTTCACTGCAATTTCCGAGGCTAGACTGATTTAAGCAAAGGCAAACGAGAAAACATAAGATAAGATAAGATAAGATAAGATAAGATAAGATGGTGAGGGCGATTGGGGAAGGGGGGATTATAAGGAATTGGGGAAGAAGGAGGGATTATAAAAAGTTTAAAGGGACAGCTGATGAGTCAACATTAGCGTAGGGGTCAAAGTTTAATGTAAAGCGATTCCAAATTCTAAGTGAGTTGGGACAAGTATTACAACCAAGAACTTTAAAATTGTCTAAAGTGACATCAGTTTTACATTTTATACTGTGTTCCCGAATACTAGAAACTTCTTTAGTTTTAAAATTTTACCTGTTCGGCCACTTATTCCCATATGCGAATAAAATCTAGCCCTGAGAGAGCGAACAGTGCTGCCAATGTAATTCCCAAGGAGACACCTAGGGCAGGTAAATAAATATACAACACCGCTACGCAACGAGTCAGGGGTTCGATCCTTCGCTGAGAAAAAGCTACCTAAAGACGTTTTATTAATAAATATGATGCGGAAATCAGTATGATAAAAAAATTTCCTTAACAACTTTGTAAATTTAAGCTTAAAGAAGACTTTTCATGGCATTTACATTTCTCCTTGTCATTGGATTTCTCCTAAATATTTATATATATATATATATATATATATATTAAATTTATTGGAATTTTAGTATAACCACCGATCTTTTACGGTCAGGTGGGGCAATGTGCACTCTCCGAGTGTTTTGGTTCCTCCTGCGGAGTGAAACAAGGCTACTTGCTTTCTCCTTTGCTGTTTAATTTGTATATTGATGGGTTAATTGTCTCAGTTAATGAGTCAAATGTCGGATGTTGTATAGATAACAGGAGGTTAAATAACTTAGTTTATGCTGATGTTATGGTGTTGTTAAGTCCTCCCGTTAAAAGTCTTGCTTGTCTCCTAAGAATCTGCGAATTATATTCGCAGAACCATAATATTCTTTTTAATGACACAAAAGCTAAGTTTATGGAATTCCACCCTAAAAGCTCTAATCAGCCAGTTGATATTAGTTTCAAAATGAGAGGTAAACTGATAGAGGAAGTACAAATATTTAAGTATTTACATTATGTCAAGTTATCATCAGCTCCTATATAAGAAAATAATATCGAAGCCTCTGTGCTAAAGCAAATATGACTACAGTATATGACTTCACTTGAGCAGCTTCTGTACAAATGAAGCTAAAAACACTCTCTTTCGTACCTTCTGCACTAATATTTATGGGTAGCAACTCTGAGTAAATTATTAAAAAGTTCTCGCAAAACCTAAATTTATTTTATAACAGATCTTTCAAACTGCTACATGAGTTACCCCCGATGAGTTACCCCCGAGATGCTCAGCTTCGTAAGTGTTTGCTAACCACAATGTCTCGAACTTTCCGGAGGTAGAAAGACGTTGCTAATGCAAAGAATTTAAAAATCAGCCAACCCGATTATCAAAGCTATTCATCAATCCTGCCATATGTCATCTAAGCTGTGGGAATTTATGGTATGTAAATGTTTGTCTGTAGCTCCATTTAACTTCGATAATTGCTGTTTTTCATTAACTGTATCTCTATTCTTACAGTAGTATTTGAATTTTGATTGTATTTTAGTTTCATTTTGTATTATTATTATTATTATTATTATTATTATTATTATTATTATTATTATTATTATTATTATTTGCTACATCCTACATGTATCGATTACTGGTCTGCCAATAAGTTTTTAATTTTCATTTTCATTTATATATATATAGGGTGAACCAAATGTAGGTGGACAGTAAATGATAACGTTTATTTTGAGAATACATATTTAATTTTTTTGTATACTATAATACAAAATAAAATTTAAATAAATTTAGTTATAATATTTAATATAATAAAACACAAACACCATAGTTATAATGAACACCATAGTTATAATATAATATAACACAAACCGTATTCAACCTACTGTCCACCTACTTTTGGTTCACCGTGTATATATATATATATATATAATATTATATATATATATATATATATATATATATATATATATATACATACTGTATATATATATATATATATATATATATATATATATATATATATATATATATATATATAATATATAATACTGTGTGTATATATATATTTGTCTCTTTCTCTCTCTCTCAAATGAGAACTCTCCTAAATTGTGTACACTGTTTGAAAGAGCTGCTTTCTTCCGCATAATCCTTTACTTTTTTCCAAATCACACTTTCCAAATTATTTCCCTTTTGCTTCTCAGATGCACGAAAAGAACCTTAATCAATTTCGAATTTATGTGAGGACGTTTCCCATACATTGTGATCAAATACGAAAGCTTCAAAGGATCATGTTATTCATATTTCATTTGCTTTATCTCTGTCTTTTCACGTGACATATCTTTTCGGTAAACCAAATTGCAGAATTTCTTTTCCTGACAAAGAAATAATAATAATAAAAAATAATATATATATATATATTTGTTGCGACGATACTGCGTAAGATTGGTCCTGGTAAAGCAGATGGCATTTCTCTCTGAATTCTTTTTTTGTATATCCATTCCCATTTAAGACGCTTCTTCGTCTTCCTTTGCGATTTTTCGCTTTTCTATATTTGTTAACCTTGACCGATATCAGCCACAAATTTAACGTTATTATCGATTCAGGAGGTTATTTTTCACGCAATGATTTAAATAAAATTTATAGCGTCTTATTAGAGGATATAAATATTTATCAAGAATTTCTTGTTCGTTCAGAGTTGTATTTTTTTACTTTTCAGACAATTATTATTGTATATGTTTTTCAATAATTTATTGTGTACGGTTTGAGTGAGGCGCTCGGTAGCTCAATGGTAACGGTAGCCGACTCTGGCCCGTGAGACTCTGGTTCGCTTCCATCTGCTAGCTCCTGAGTTGGGTTGAATTAGCTGGATGCTTACCCTCGTCATTGCTCGAGCTAAAGGTGATCCTTGGGATACACTCACACTGACATCGTGGGGAAATGACCTTCCTGGCTTTATAGTTTGAGTATGGTGAAGTGTTGTGGTTCCAAAGTATAGCAATTAGGATGAGTTTTTCATGAAGAATAATGTTCTGGGGATTGACTTAATGTCCTTCGTAACGGCAAAGGTCATATGACGAAGGAAACCTTTAATTTTACCTGGAATCCTAATTATGAACCAGTTGCGGGTCGATACATCATCTGAATGCAAAGGACGGTCACCCATCCAGTTACTAAAGAGACCCAACGTCGCTTAACCTCGCTGATCTAACGAGAAGCGAGGTTGACACGTGGTTGATACGACGTAGCCCTCATGAAAATTAATATAAAAGAATTCAACCGTAGCCAAGTATAAACCTCATATTTCTTACTGATGTCTTATATTGCTAAAATTATAGAATGAGGCCTATTTCGCATTATCATTCAGCTCAAATGTGAATGTATCGTGAGACTGATGAGTAAAGGAAAAGTTTACAGAGTGATTGATATGGTTGTAAAGTAAGACATGGACTTTATTCTCCATCAATGACTTTAAAATTAACATAAGCGTTGGTCCCTTTGTACCGTGTATTCATTATTTTAAAATCTCTTTTCAGTTTTATTTAAAATATCAGCCGAGATTTATACATAAAAAGACTACGATTTCTGAAGAGACCCAGAAACAAGGGCTAATCCTCTACAGCAACCAAATTATTAGGCTATACGAAGCTGGCTGACTTTACAACAGGAATTCAGTACTAAATAATTTTATGATGCCTTCCTTCTCATTACTTCGATACAGTCCTTCTTAATGAGCTCTCCAGAGAAATCTTCAGCTGTTGAACTGCCGGATATTGTCTTCTGTTATGTTCATATTTTATCTTTGGAGAAAAGATATTAAGTTGGTTCGCTTTTTTTACCATTCTTAATGCTCTTTCAAAGTGATATTTCGAAAATTCTTTCAAAATTTCATGAATTTTAAAGAAAAAAAATTGTAATTTCGGACATTGCTCCTATTATAGAAATAAGCTCTATGAAAACTTGCCAAAATTTTGTGAAGTGTTGAACATAACAGCTCTATCAAGCTGTTGTTGGCTCAGATACTGTAAATTGTAGAATTGTAAAATTGCTTTATGTAGACACATATTGTTTGGTACCAAAGGTTGGTGCATTGCAACTGCGGAGGAAAATTTCTGTGCATAAAATATTTGGAACATGGATTTACATGTTTTTATTTTTACACCAAAAATAAAAGTGTAGATATATAAATGTGTATAAAAGTGTACATGTATAAATGTGCATAAAAGTGTAGATGTATAAATGTGTATAAAAGTAGATGTATAAATGTGTATAAAAGTGTAGATGTATAAATGTGTATAAAAGTGTAGATGTATAAATGTGTATACAAGTGTAGATGTGTATAAAAGTATAAATGTGTATAAAAGTGTAGATGTGTTCAAGTCGTATATAACTGAGCTTTCATAGGAGGAAATTTTTTATATTTTTATTTTTATTTTAGAAATTTAAATTTCATCTTAGATTGAAATAAATATTGGAGAGAAATTATGTATATCCACATCGTCGACAAGTCACTTTAATCGACACTTTTAACCTAACTCAAACTAATCAAATGTGACCTAACCTAGAGTAACTTATCGTAATCAAACGTAACCTAACCTAGAGTAACTTATCATAATTAAACGTAACCTAACCTAGAGTAACTTATCGTAATCAAACGTAACCTAACCTAGAGTAACTTATCGTAATCAAACGTAACCTAGCCTAGAGTAACTTATCGTAATCAAACGTAACCTAACCTAGAGTAACTTATCGTAATCAAACGTAACCTAACCTAGAGTAACTTATCGTAATCAAACGTAACCTAACCTAGAGTAACTTGTCGTAATCAAACGTAACTTAACCTAGAGTAACTTATCGTAATCAAACGTAACCTAACCTAGAGTAACTTGTCGTAATCAAACGTAACTTAACCTAGAGTAACTTATCGTAATCAAACGTAACCTAACCTAGAGTAACTTATCGTAATCAAACGTAACCTAACCTAGAGTAACTTATCGTAATCAAACGTAACCTAACCTACAGGAGAGCTGTGGAAAATGTCTAGCCTTTCCAATCACAAGAATTTAAACAATCCTCAAATAGAATTGAGAAATTTCATGGTATGAAAACACTGAAATGGGAGAGTTGAGGACATAAAGAACTCGCAAATTGCCTTTAATTATTTTCATAAACTGTATAAGTGTATATGCTGTAAATTAGTTAGGAAAACCCAACAACTCCATACTTCCTACACAGTTACTAAAACCTACTTACTTGCTCATATCTTTGTCTAGTTTTCAAAAGTACACCTGTTGGCGGAAAATTTGTTTAGTTTTCATAAATTGCGAATAGTTTTCGATCAAAAAAATTTACATCTTTGAAGCTCTTTAGTTTCTTTTTCAAACTTTTATAATTTAAAAACAGAAAAGTTTTTCACGCTGTTTTAAAAGTATTGAAAACTATTTTGCTTTTTGAATTATTGATGAGATACACTCATGTACTTTCCTTTCAAGATTACTTTTCTTTATATATATATATATATATATATATATATATATAATATATATATACTGTATATATAGGTACCGGGTGGCTCATAATTTAGGAACCATAGGAATAATTGTAGTTTTTTCTAATAATGCTTGTACTTTCTAATAATGTTTTTTTTTTCTTTATTTTCTCTTTGATGAAAAAAATCGAGTGGAGTGATAGCTGGTGACCTGGGTGGCCATTCGATAGGACCTTTTCGGCCAATCCATCTGTTGGGGAACGTTTTAGCAAGGTATTTGAGAACTTGCATGACAAATGAGGAGGTGCACCGTCTTGCTGAAAAAATATGCCACGTCGTTTGTTTATCGGTACGTCATCCACGTAATTCATCAAAAAGAAAATAAAGAAAAAAAAACATTATTTAAAAGTACAAGAATTATTAGAAAAAAATACAATTATTTCTATGGTTCCTGAATTATGGGCCACCCGGTATATATAGGCTATCGGGTGATTTTTTTAAAAATCTGACGCTTTTAACTGAAATAAAAGCATAAAACTTTTACTGTACTTTACTACGGAGAGGGAACTACTGCTTTATATGATGTCTTTTCAGCTCATGATACTTTTGACGGAAAAGTCCTGTCCAACAGATTTCATGCGGTTTGTGATAAAGGAATATCATGGCCACCAACATCACCAGATCTAAACCCCTGTGACTTTTATCTGTGGGGGTTATTCAACAGATAGTGTTTAAAGAGAATACACCCACAGCAGAAGAATTGAAAGCATTACCTGAACAAGAAATTGCTCAGATTTCAACAGATACTCTGTCTAGAGTACTACAAAATTTTGTTGTTCGTGTGCAAAGAATTAATGAGCTGACAGGACATCACATAGAGCGTATTCTACACTATGGCACTAATTACACATGTGTAGAGAAGGTACAGTAAAAATTGTGTTTTTATTTGAGTTTTTAATAAAAAATGACAAACCTTTTAAAGTGTCAAATGTTTAAAAAAGAATATATATATATATATATATATATATATATATATATATATATATATATATATATATATATATATAAAACCTTGGTTTTGCTTCCGTCAAAATTGTTCATTCTGACGAAGGTCAAGCTTGTCACTCTACCTCAGACCTACAGTTTAACGTGGAGTCTGAACCACGTCCCACCAGCAGTCCAGCGTCTTAACCACTAGGCTACCCAGGGTACCCATTTATCTACCAACCAATTTTTTTTTATTGTGTGGAAGGATGAACATCTGGGTTTTGCTGCGAGCAGCCTGCCGTCACCGGTCTCATCACGGAGCAATGGATAGATCTTTTAATATTATATATATATATATATATATATATAGATATAATATATATATATATATATATATATATTATATATATAATTGTGTGTGTGTGTGTGTGTGTGTGTGTGTGTGTGTGTGTGTGTCCTAAAAAAGTAGCCACCTTTATCACCAGGCCAACCAAAGCACAATTCCAAAGATAATTATATGAAACAGAAACCATATTAAGCCCTTTATATTGTCCTTGAAATGAGAAGTAATTTATTTAAATCATATGAGCAGTTTCTTTACAAAATCAACTTGAATAATACATAGTTTTTATATATAAAAAAAATAAAGTTAAGAAGGAGGGTAATTAGAGACTTAGGTGGACAATAAAAAGTTTACAATGAACAAAAAGAAAATGAATAAAACATTAACCCAGCGAGAGTTTAATGCGTCCTCCATTATTATCAATGACTAATTGTGATCCTTTGCGATACTGGCGAACTGCCGTAGAAATGGTCTCTTCATTGAGTTCATTCCACGCAATTAAAATGTACTTTTGTAATTAACTGACATCTTCAATATTTTGTCTGTAAACTTTGTCAATTAAACGTCCCCATGTGAAATAGTCAACTGGATTTAAACCTGACTATTTAGTGGACAATTTTCTGGTGCGATAAAATTGGAACATTGTTCTTGCAAATATTTAATAGTGTAAATAGTATAAATTTGGCCATTTTTTTCTAATTTCGTATTGTCAACTATTTTATTAACAACTATTGTTCAGGTTGAATTTCTAAAAAGACTACTCATCCGATTTAAGTCAACTACCTCTCATGTTAAATTCCTGTTTCATTTACTTATCCTTGGAACTGTAGTTTTGTTGGCCCGGAGAAGAAGGTGGCCAACATTTTGGGGACACAGTGATATATATATATATATATACAGGGTGAGTCAAAAGTCTGGAAACCTAAGAACTATGCTTTCAATGCAAATATACATATATGTTTGCATTGAAAAGCATAGTTCATGTGTTTCCAGACTTTTCACTCCCTGTATATATATATATATATATATTATATATATATATATATATATATAGGGTGAACCAAATGTAGGTGGACAGTAAATGATAACGTTTATTTTGAGAATACATATTTAATTTTTTGTATACTATAATACAAAATAAATTTAAATAAATTTAGTTATAATATTTAATATAATAAAACACAAACACCATAGTTATAATGAACACCATAGTTATAATATATATAACACAAACCGTATTCAACCTACTGTCCACCTACTTTTGGTTCACCGTGTATATATATCTCGAAATTCGTTCATTTTAATTATGTTTCTGTTTGGATACTACCATTTCTTGTTCTGTAGTACCCTAAATATTTTTCAAGTATCCCGAACATTGAAGATAAAATTTTGTGTCGCAATGACAAAACCCATCAAAAACCAAATAAACAAAGCACACTTTTGATGACCTAAAATATCACAGGTTAGTATTAAAAAAAACGACCATAATTGCAACATTTATTGTGAAATATGAAAAGGTTCTATGATTTCGGAAATTGGAGTTTTGCCAATCATTCCAAAATATCTTAACAGCCGAATTTTTTTTTTTTTTTTACCACAATAAAAAAAGAAAGTAGGACAGTGGTCAAATATTATAAAAAAAATTGGGGGGGGGTTGAAGAGAAACTCATATTTCAAATTCATCAATAAAAGAGGTTGTTTCAGATAAATATTTATAATTTTTCTGTTTTACTTTTTATTTTGGGAAAATTACTTAGTTTATTTAAAGAAAAATCAATTATACAGAAATTAGACGTAAATTATGCTTTATTTTGGAATTAATCATATTTAGATTTACAATTTATCACGTGTTTAACCAAAATTTCCTGAAATATTTTTTTTATATTGGAATTTTTTTTTATTTAACGCTAACCTAACTATACATAAATTCAATTATGTATATTTTATCTACAGAAAATTTTTTTTATACCCTTAGAGGATTGCGTGGGCACACTTCCCCACCTGAGATATTTATCACGCAACGTACAGAGTACTTTCCAACGGAAGCGTTTAGCAAATTTGGTATTCATTGGTCAGCTTTAGATTAAAATTTTAATGAATAGAGTTTCTGTTGAGAATTTTTACATTTGCATTTAAAACAATATTTATTTAGAAGAAAATTTAAAAAAATACACGTTTTTGAGATTAAAACGATTTTGGACCGAATTTTGTTGAGTTATGTTAGAATTTTTTTTAAACCTTAATACTTCGTAGCAGGGTTAAATGTAACACTACTTCTCTCTAAGCGAAGTAAAAATACTGAGGGTGACGGTTCGACTCCCGATGGCGCTGGTAATAATGATATGGGGGAGGTTGCGCAATGGGTTACATTAGCTGGTTTGAGCGTTATACCAGTTTCTCGTCCTCCTGAATGTTCATTATCTGTATGAAAACTATTAATCAAAGAAAATTGGTTTCTCATTAAAATAATGTGAAGTATTTGGATCACCAAAAGATCAGGGCCCCCAGCCTTCTTTAGTTAGCTTTATAAGGCTAACTAACGAAAATATCACGACCTAACCGAACTAATCGTCAAGAGCGTACAGTTGACCTAACAATTGGTTAGGTTAAGTCGTGATATTTTCGTTAGTTAGCCTTATAAGGCTAACTAAAGAAGGCTGGGGGCCCTGATCTTCAGGTGATCCAAGTATTTTTCTAAAAACAATATATTTTTTAGGTTAAAAGAATTTACAACTGTCTTTAAAAAGTTTTTAACATAAACTAGTTCTTATTTCGAAATTACTTTTTTGCGAAGTATAACTGAAATATTATATTATTTTAATCAAATAAACTTAAATATTTAATTACTTATTAATCCAAAAATTTGTATTTTCTTTATCTAAATAAAATTATGTTACTCCGCCAAATTTAGCCAATAATTTCTTGAAAGAGGAAAGTTTTTTTTTACTAAATATTATAAGTTTAAAAATCTAAACTTAAGAAACCGTCATGTTTATTATCTATCATATATTACCTATATTTATTACTATTATCTTCAGTTTGGATTTTGTAAGTGATAATATTTTTAAAAACTTTCCTTTTTTCAATAAATTATTGGCTAAATTTGGGGGAGAGAATTAACGTAATCATATTTAAGTACAAAATGTACGTAACTTTAATACATTGGTTCTCTTGGGGCTAAAAGCACCTCAATCTCATCTGGTTTTCTTTCGCGGCATCCCGCAGAAGTTTGTTTCGTCTCCCACTGTTTAACATCCGCCCACCCCCCACACCAATTCCACGTAACTTCAAACTGAGTCTATACAGTTTCTCATGGACGCAATAAATGGCGAATATTTTGTTTCATTTGAAATTTCCATTTCTTCAGTAATTTTTCAGTTTTCAATTACTTATTTTTGCCCTTTTCATGAAATTTCGTAGCACTCCAACTGGAAAATAGTGACTTAATAAATAAACATGTTCATTATTTTTTCTTATCCTGTTCATTTCTTTTATTGTGATTTTTCACTATTACAAACCTGAATGAAAATATAGGTTCTATATCGAAAGTCTTCTCTCTACTAATAAAAATTATATTATTTTAAAGATTTAAAAAATTTATTTCTTTGGGATTTATTTTCTTCCAACAGATTTCCAAGGTATATATATGAAAATTATTTCACGAAAGTAACACGTGAAAAATATTTATGATGAAAAAAAACCACGAAGGAAAGGAAACAAATTGGTGCTCAAGCGCTTTCGTCTAATGACATCCTCAGGAACACTGAAGTAAATAAAGAGTTTGAGACAAATGGACAAATGGACAAAAAGGGCACTGGACGACTGTTCCGTTCTAACGGAATAATGATGCTGTTTTACACGCGTGTGCAAATCCTTTCCCGTCTGACCAATGTAAAAGGAATCACATTGTTTACAACCAATTTTATAGATAATGCCTGAGTTATTGGTAGGGCTATTTTTAGCTATGATATTTTTCACAATATTGTTATATGAAAATACTACATTAATAGTCAAAAGTTTAAGTTCACCAGTGACCCATCAACTTCGTTTTTCAATCAAATACTAAGTAATTTTTGTAGATATAGGTAAGGTTGGTGAAGCTGATATAGTATGTAGGGTGGGAGAAAATTCTTTAGGGATTTTTGTACATACAAATAATTTGTTAATAATAAATAAATACCAGTGATATCACTGTAACGTATGCGATACTTTTGAAGGTAATTATACAAGGTCAGGAATAACTATAGCTTAGAACAGGAGGGCCTAGGACCTAGTCCCAGTCATCGCCATGTCAGTAAGGATGGAATACAGCAATGAAGAAAAAGTGTATCTTGTATCGTGGGCTATTTCTTATAATAACTGTGAAGAAAGTTTGCGTTTATTTCAAGAAAAATATAATAAACCACCACCAAATGCAACCACTCTTCGATAATGGAAGCTCAAACCTTTGGAAAAGGGAGCCTTGTAAAAGATCGTCCAAGAAGCGGAAGGCCAGTAACGGCGACAGGAGACAACACCAAAGAAAATGTTCTGGCCACTTTCAAGTCGATCCAACAACTTCATCGAGAAAAGTTTCACAGGAATTGGGTATTTCCAAATTTTCAGTCCCAAAAATATTGAAATCACAAGGGTACCATGATTACAAACCCATTTACTCTCAGCTCATATACGACGATGGTTTTCATAGACGGCTGCAGCTTGCTGAAACAATGACAAAAAAGTTCAACAGTTATCCAATTTCGTTCGAAAGATCAAATTTTCAGATGAATATGTCGTCGGCTTAACGAGTAAAGGAAACAAACACAACATTCACTACTGGGCGAAAAAATATCCCAAAATACGATTGGGTAAACCCATTAAAACGGGCCGCTAGGCCCTACACCAGTGGTGGTGAACCTATGGCACGTGATCAAATTTGCCTGGCACGCCTAAGCAAAATGCAATAACGTTGCAATAATGAGTATAAAATAGTAGACTTAATGTTTATAATTTGGTGTAATATATATAAACTTTGGTGGGCACGCGAATTTTTTTTTATGGTTTACATGTTTTTTTGGCACGCGACTGTAAAAAGGGCCGCCACCCCTGCTCTACACTAATAGTTTGGGCGTGCATTGGTTATTCAGGACTCGTTTCCTTTGACATATCAAGAGGTACGATGGATGGAAAACGCTATTGCTAGGTATTGAGAGATAAATTTTTACCACAGTTTACTAATGGCCTTGGCAGGAATTGACTTTATCAACATAATGGAGCGCCGCCACATTACTCTGCAGCTGCCCGTGAGATTCTGGATAAGAACTTTGAAGGAAGATGGCTTGGGCGCGAGGTTCCATCGAGTGGCCAGCCAGATCAACTGATTTAACCCCATGTGATTTCTGGCTTTGGGCTTCTTTGCGTGACAAACTCTACACTCCCGGCTTCATCTATTCAAATGTGAATGCCCCTGGCCGCAGCATAGATGAACAACTGAAAAGGAGCCCACTCGATATGTTCAGAAGAACAATGAAGAGTTTCTCAGAGAGAATCCACAAATGTATCGTAGCGGATTAAAGATTAAATTACAATTTAACAAAATATTTTTATGAATAAAATTCTTATAGACTTTTTGTTTGATTTGTTTCATCATTTGAACACTTATCTGCATAATGTTGTTAACTAAATAGTTGTATGTATAAAATCCTTAGACTTTTCTCCCACCCTGTATATAGGGTGTTTCAAAAGGAGGGGAGGAGATAGTAAATTAAAGCTTCATTACAATAATTTATCATATAATAAATTATAAATTATAATGTATAAAGAAACAATACCAAAACATTCAAACTGAAATTTGTGAGGGAGTTGAAACAACTGTCGAAAGCATTCTCCTCTTTTCTCCAAACAGAGTTGGACACGATGGTTTATTTTGTGAAAACACGTAGCTTACGGCAGTTCATCCGACTGTGCATGTGTTGATGATGACATGAGAAATCTCTGGTTATGATTTGTTTTGAGTTTGTTGACTGTTCTCATACACTACGTTTTTCAGTTTGCCCTAACCTCCTAGCTTCCATAGTCTTGAAAACTCGCATGAGAAAACATACAGAAGACTGACAAATGTAAATAGACACCACAATGATTGTCCTCTAAAACAAATGGCAAAGTTCATCAATAGAATGCCAGAACGTGTGTCAGCTTTACATAATGCAAAGGGTAAAAACACGATTTTAAATATATTGATTCAATAAATCTGTTATTATTTATTGACTTTTATTATCAATAAAAACTATGAAAAAACCAAAGCTCTATATTTACTTTTGTCAATCGTCTTCTGTACACAAAAATTATCATAAGAGCGTAAGTTTATGACTCGCAATTCCTTTAAGGTTTAGATGTCACAAATTCTTTCATTAGCTCAGATTTTGCCTTTTCCCCTATTTATATATCTTCGTTTCGAACTCTCTCTCTCTCTTTTGTTTTCTACTGTTATCAGTTTGCGGTCTAATTGTCACGGGTGAGTATTCCAAATTTGGTTTGATCGCTAAGTTTACTGTAGTTTAAAAAAAAGAAATAAATTCTCTTACGTATAAATAAAAATATTATAACCAGTTTGTTCATACAAAATAATTAATGAATGTGTTTGTATAAGCTGTATAATAAATGTAGGACCTTAAAGAGTGAAGGAAGATAAAGACTGTCCTTCAGCATGGCCACAATGACACCAAACTTGAAAAGATAAACATGCTTCCTTCATTGCTTCTGATTTCTGACTCTCTTCTGTTATGTAAATCTGTCTAAATTTGTTTTATTTTTGTGATCTTCTTCTCTTTATGTCTCTCTTACCTTTGCAATCAGTCTAAATAACTGAGAAAATTTAGTTCTCTTTCCAACAAGGGCACGTTATTGCTAAATTAAACTATTCACAATATTATATGTATATGTATATATATAAATGTAAAGAACGACGCTTGTATAGAAGAACGTTCCGCACAAGATGAGGAGGGAGAACGAACAAATGAAAAATGAGGTAACCACCCGGGAATCGAACCCGGGATCTTCCGATTGCCGGTCAGATATGCTAACCACTACACCATGGGCCTCGATTAATCAGAAGTCGTAATTCTCCTACATACGAGCAGAAACCAATGCCCTGAGGGGGCACCTCCCGCATGCCGCACATATATACATTTTAACTGCAAACAACACAAGTATAATTAATGTAAAGAACGACGCTTGTATAGAAGAACGTTCCGCACAAGATGAGGAGGGAGAACGAACGTTCTTCTATACAAGCGTCGTTCTTTACATTAATTATACTGTGTGTTGTTTGCAGTTAAAATGTATATATGTGCGGCATGCGGGAGGTGCCCCCTCAGGGCATTGGTTTCTGCTCGTATGTAGGAGAATTACGACTTCTGATAAATCAAGGCCCATGGTGTAGTGGTTAGCATATCTGACCGGCAATCGGAAGATCCCGGGTTCGATTCCCGGGTGGTTACCTCATTTTTCATTTGTTCGTTCTCCCTCCTCATCTTGTGCGGAACGTTCTTCTATACAAACGTCGTTATTTACATTAATTATACTGTGTGTTGTTTGCAGTTAAAATGTGTGTGTATATATATATATATATATATATATACACACCTTGATTAACCTTCGTTAACCTTCCGCCTGAATTGTTCATTCTGACGAAGGTCAAGCTTCTCACTCTACCTTAGACCTACAGTTTAACGTGGAATTCGAACCACGCCCCACCAGCAGCCCACCCAACTACCCAGCTACCACCAGCTACCCAGGGTACCCATTTATCTACCAAGCAATTTTTTCTCATTGTGTAGAAGGATGAACAGATAGGTTTGCTGCGCGCCGCCTGCCGTCACTGGGTCTCGATCCTGAAGCCGATGGATTCGTAGTCAGCGACACTAACCACTACACCACTGAGGTGTGTATATATATATATATATATATACACTGTGTGTATATATAATATATATATATATATATATATATATATAAATAAAATTATTCGTATCTACATATAACAATAACAAAACAAAATAAATTCAGCACTTCCATATATTGAAAACCGACATAAACAGACCTACGTACTAATTACTTAAGCCACATCCCTTCACCATATAAAATTAACAGCATTAAAATCTTAATCCACCGTGCTTATCATCTTTGTTCTTCCTACTTATCCTTCCACAATGAAATAGAATTCATTCACAATTTCAGCATTAATAACTCTTTCCCAAAACATTTACTGCAATCCTTAACTAGAAATTTTCTTAACAACATTTATCAACCCCCCTTAAAGTCCCCATCGTCAAAAAAGACATACAATTATCTCCTTTTCCCTATTACGACTATATCAGTTTCAAAATACAATCAAAATTTCGCCACCTACTCACCCCTCTTTACCCTCAAATTAACTTTTAATTTTTATTCACTAACAATAAATAACAGCATTAAATTATATCTCAACCTAAAAGAAAACAAACCCAGCTCCTCGTTTCGTTCACTATTTACTGTTTGAACTGTATTTGCTGCAAAGCGAATTATATTGGCAGCACCATTCGCCAATATCAGACAAGAGTAGACGAACATCGCGGCATTTCTACCAGAACATCACAACCTTTAAATAAACCATCCAAATCAGCAATAAGGGATCATTGCCACCTCCACAATCACCCACTGCCTCCCACCAATTTCAAAATTATCAACTCAGCATACCAACCAACCGACCTCCGCATCCTCGAATCCCTATATATCCTTAGTATGAAATCAATCCTCAACGACTATAATTCTTCTGACTCACCACTGCAAAAGAAATCTGCTATCACTCGGCTTTCATACAATTCTAATATGGATACTTCCACAATCAACCATTCCCAACCTTTATACAATCAGATCAACCCCCCCACCCCCGTATAATAACCCAGTAAGGTTTGTTTTCAATATTTTTTCACCTTTTAATCTTCGTCTATTTCAACCTTTGTCTTACCTCTCTATATTTTATATACCTTTTTAATTTTAAATAATTTTCATATGACCACATAAATATTTCATATAAAAAATTTATCCATCATATTTGTTCACTTTTCTACATTTATTTTCATTTTTTATCACTGATGTTGGAAAATTAATTTTTCCGAAACGTCTGTTAATAAAGATGTACCATCTTCTCGTCCTCTTATTCCTCACTATATATATATGAGGCGTATAGGATAGAAAGGGCGTACGCCCGAAAATCAAGTTATTACTCGTTAACGTTATTATGCGTTATTACTCGTTAACGACTGAACCGAGTATAATGGTTTCTGTCTCAAGTCCGTGTGGGGGCGCGTCACACCCACGGAATACAGCGTGCTGAATGGTTACTGCGCAAAACGGGATATCCGGAAACTGGGGGATACGTCTGGGCTATTCTAATGGCCTCGTATATGAAGGCATGTGTTGTGGGAATGAAACACACTTCATTAGGTCGTGATTCTTTCGCTTAAATAGTATAAAGGTTTTTGAGGGTTAGTGCGCTTATTATTTTTTTCTATCTCGCTGTGTATGAATCTGCAGTTATTTTGCATATTTATACTCACTGTAATATTATACTCTTATTTAACATAAGATTTTGTCCCTGCTACGTTTAATTCGTAACATCTTTAATGTTGTTAAAGGAACGAGAGTTGGGTATCTCCTTTGAGTTTCCTTCCCTATATAGTCCTGCAGCGGTGCACCTGAGATGTGTTTTAGAGTACATACAATGTTTTATTGTTGATTCTGGTAGGGTAGGCCCTCCAGATCATGAAACCAATTGATGCCACTTTGTAACCCTTGGGGAAATTTTTTTATGAGCATAAATCCAAAATGGCCGCTGCCGAAATAGCGTTTTTTTGTAAACATGGCCAAATAGTAACATGAATGTTCAGTGAGGGGATAAATGAGTATATAGCATGAAATATCTATCCATGGTCTACCAGTGATGATTTAGACTAATTTATAATGTTATATGGAGTTAAAAAAATAATAAACCAAAATACCACTTATATTTAGATGAGCACATAACTCAGTAATCAGGTACACACACACACACACACACACACACACACACACACACACACACACACACACACACACACACACAGTTGAGGTAAATGAACAGTTCTACAATGACTAGCCACATGGAGTTACTATGCCTGTTTTGGTTTACTCATCTGTTTCATCAACTCTGTTGTATCTTGTTTGTTCGTTGCAACATTCTTGCAAGCCATGACATCCACAGAACATAGAACAGGACAATTTTGCAGCAGAGCAGCTGCACCTGGTGGTAGCGCATGGACGTGTAGAAGAACAGCCGCATCGTATCTTCTTTAGAACTTCCACGGGAGCTGATGATACATCTGGTGATAAAGGTACAGGAGATAACACACCAGATGCTGTCTTGAGACCATCCATAATGAATGGGTTCCAATGAGAGCGGGTCTGGAAGAAACGCGGATCTCCAGATGGCTGTCTGGTAATGAGCACGATAGACATGTTCCTCGAAGGCCTCGGATGTTGGTGGGAGTGACCTCAACTCAGGAGCTGATGTGAGTTTTGGGTTTGACATCTTCGAAGACCATACCTTGTGCATGGTGGTTTGCAAACCGTTCTGTGAGGAAATGTTTGCATCAAAATTATCAGCAACTACTTAAACCATACTTCCACCAGGTGACAGGCCCATGTGTTCTTGGCTCTTGGAAGCTGCACTGGCTGCAGATGCACGAAATCGGAGCACCTCATCATATGAAGAGGAAACACCAACATCATATAATAGTTCAATGATCGACCTGTCTCTAACAGCTATGCCCAAAGAAGTTTGTAGTGCTGTAGGACTTCTGTTAACGACACCAGTAACCATGTTCCCAATCATTGCTGCCTCCAGAGAAGCGTTGAACTTGTCAGATACTAAAGACAGCAGATGTAGAAGAGTGAGACTGGCATCGTTACTGATATCCTCAATGTCCAACCTTGTTTTGTAACGAGACTTGTCCTGCTTCAAGGATTTGGATTCATCTGCTATGCGTTTAGCTACTTTACACACGGCAGCTTCTTCATCATCATCGTCATCAGACATCAATTTCAGGAGACTTGTTGATGCCTTGCTCCGGAAAACTACAAGGCTTGCAACTCCTCGACCTGACAATATCAATAATCTCTCTCCAAAGTGGCCAGGTTCCTCTGCAGGGCCGGACTTTCACCTGCTGAGGCCCTAAGCTATATGAAATTTGAGGCCCTTCTCTAAAAAAATTCGGGTTTATTTTTTATATTAATGTTAATGATAAAGAAAAAATAATATATATATATATAATTTTTGATGAATTAGTGTTAAAGAATAAAAACTAATGATAAAATAAAAATATATTTAAAAAAATGAGGCCCCCGAGGGTGTGTGGCCCTAAGCTATAGCTTATTTAGCTTATAGGTAAGTCCAGCACTGTTCCTCTGAAATCTTTTTCTGTCGGGCCAAGTAGCGATCTATATGTGTCTTTGATGTGTGAGTAGATACACAATTTCTGTGGACATAGAGGTTTGTGGAAGAATGTTCTCATAAAGTCTCTAATTCCGCATGCAACCCATCACCTCTACATTTACTAGCAGCTAAAATACTTGAGTCGTTCTTGGCTAGCAGGCATCAAAGGGTTTTTGTTTGTTTTACAGTTTATACGGTTACGGAGAAGGCATGCAGGTGATGATTCTGCCATTGTTAACCATTACCTGTAAAGAGAAAAGAAATACACATATAGTATCTTGCTTGAATAGTATTGAGGGGGATTCACATGCTTTATAGCTGTAAAGATCGTTTCTAAAATAGTAGCTTATATCCAGACGTTCAAGTAGTATTAGCAAATAAGTGAGAAATGGTTCATTTTACTGCTTCACACTGATTAGATCATAATTGTATAGCTACCAACTAATTATTTAACCTCGAAAATGTGCAGTTTAACACCAAAAGCAAGTCTCTACGACTATTTTTAGAGAAAATATCGCAATAATTTAGTTTCGGTGTCGGTCATTTTGGATTTTTGCCCATGAAATTTCAACCCAATGGCTAAAAAGTTATATCTATTAATTTCATGACCTAACAAGATATACTATGCATGGTATCTACTGATTTATTCCCACTTTTTATTTTAAGTTACTTTTTAGCCATGTTTAGAGAAAAAATGCTTTTTCGGTGGCGGCCATTTTGGATTTTTGCCCATGAAATTTCAACCCAATGGCTAAAAAGTTATATCTATTGATTTCATGACCTAACAAGATATACTATGCATAGTATCTACTGATTTATTCCCACTTTTTATTTTGTTAAGTTACTTTTTAGCCATGTTTAGAGAAAAAATGCTTTTTCGGTGTCGGCCATTTTGAATTTTTGCTCATAAAAAAATTTCCCCTGGGGTTAGAAAGTGGCATCAATTGGTTTCATGATCTGGAGAGCCTACCCTACCAGAATCAACAATAAAGCATTGTATGTACTCTAAAACACACCTCAGGTATATATCACCACTCTGCTGCAGGACTAATATCTCTTTACTTCACTTACCTCCACTTCTTGACCGCGAGCGCAATTGATTTCCAGTTCACTCATTCCGATGATGGCTTCTTAAACCCATTTGCTTTGCTTTTGTATCCAATAAGGCAAATCATATGAAGTTCTTCTTCACTGTGTGCCGCGAACTTTGTGACGACGAAGTGGAGCACGCGAGAGTACGGCTGAACATTTTATTCAACACTCGCTTCCCCAGTTCGTAGAAGTAAGGCGGAAAGCGAGAATACGTAAAAAAATAAATATATGTAGTGCCACTTCGACGGTAATTGAAAAAATTGTATACAATAGGTTAATGAAATTCCTAGCTAAATACGACATCCTAGTAAAAACACAGTTTGGATTTAGAAAAGGTCACGCCACAGAAGACGCTATCAATATGTTATTATAAAATATCTATAAGGACCTAAATTATAAAAACCAACACAATTTTAGTTTTCTTCGACCTATTGATACGGATTCACATAGTACAGATTCACATAGCCTTTGATACGGATTCACATAATATCTTATTTGATAAATTAAACACATATGACATAAGAGAAAATATGCTAAATTGGTTCAAATCATATTTGTCTAATTGTCACCAGCATGTTAAAGTAAAAAAACATTTTATCAGAATATGCTGTACTAGAAAGTGGGGTGGATCTTTTCCGTTTCATGTACTGTTTCCGATTTTGTTCAAAATAGGATATTTAATGTAGATGTTTACGCTGATTTCAAAAATGTAAGTCTTTTTTTTTTGGAGAAATGAGCGGTTCAAAAGTTATGTTTGTTATTGTAATTTTGTATTAGGTCAAAAACTATAACAATACAACTGAAAACTAATACAAGAGTTATTGTATTCTTTAGTAACATTGGTTTATGTCACTAAGTATTTGTGTGAATAGATTTCGACCGTTATTTTTCTATCCTGTTATGTTAATTGAATGTCCGGTTAGGCCAACTAAATACCCGGTTAGGTTAACTGAATGCTGGTTAGGTCAACTGAATGCCCGGTTAGGTCAACTGTACGCCCTTGATGATTGGTTAGGTTATGTCGGTATGTTCGTTAGTTTTAACGAAAATATCACAACTTAACCTAACCAATAGTCAAGGGCATACAGTTGACCTAACCGGGTATTCAATTAACCTAACTGGGCATTATATCCCATACAAAATTACAATAACAAACATAACTTTTGAACTGCTCATTTCTCCAAAAAAAGACTGGTGCTTTGGCATGCATCCTCCTGTCCCGGGTCCTGGATACAACACTCGCTTCTACACACCACGATATCAACTCCCCAGTAAATAAAATCAGCAGGCAATTACAACATTTCTATAAATGGGTATGTACAAACAAGCTTTAACTGAACTTAACGAAATCATCATATGCTGTATGATTCCAACTAAAAATATCTCCATCAACAATTGGAAACTCTTCTCTTGCAAAAGTAAATGAAGTTAAAGTGCTTGGCATCAACTTAGATAACAAATTAAATTTCAAAAGTCCCAGACAACATATTAAATCGAAAATATCTAGATGTCCAACATAATATTGAACTCAAAAAATAATTCCCCAAATGCTGTCTTTACACTGTATTGCTCATTTATTCATCCACATGTACAGTATGGCATTACAACATGGGGTAATACAAAAAAATATATAAGATATTCGCTAGGGGTAATCTACAAAAAAATATGAACTTTACCAAACACTGATAACAGTCAATCTCATACCTCTCCAATGTTAAGAGAGTTGAATATTCTAAAACTAAACGACTTATATAAACTAACTACTGGTATCACTATATACAAATTGTTAATAATACAAACAATATGTGCAAAATTGTTAATAATGGAAACTATACTACGCCCATTAACAGGCGGATTACCCCGTATCAGACCAACCATAATCATAACACAAATAATTTTATACGTGAACCAAATTATTATGATAAATGCAAGTTGAAGGAAATGCTCTTGCTTACAAAGGAGCAGATATAGGGAACTCCATACCTATAAATGTCAGACAGGCATCATCATTAATTTCGTCTTGCAAATCACTAAAGTACCACTACTAACTGCTATTAATGTACATCCCAGTTGCAGACGCGCATACGCGCATACACACACACACACACACACACACAACACACACACACACACACACACACATATATATATATATATATATATATATATATACATATTTATATCTATATACAAACAAAAGCTCGCAGTCCTTTTAAAAAATTACATAGTCCTATAGTAAGTACATGCAAAATTCAGTCTTTTAAGTCGGGTGCAGTGACAGGTTATATAAATTATATTTTGAAAGTTTCCATTACATTAAACTGAATATATAATATGCATCTTTTATCTGTATTTCTATTATTTTAAGGTTCTCATTTTTCACTTATAATAATAATAATAATTCATTTATTATTGGTATTATATTCATGTATTGTTTAACACTGCTTTTATTTTATTTATTATTTCCAAGATTACCTTAATTTTCAGTTGTAATAACAAATATTAATTAAATGCAATTTTTATTTTTTCTCTTATTTCTAAACTTTTTTAACTTTCTACTGTAAAAATTTAAATGAATCTCAAAGATTTTACTTGAAAAGCTCTCATACTTCCAACGGCATATTCAGATAAGAAGCCTTTGATTATACTACTTGTCACAATATACGAAATCAAACATAAATACCAAAATTCTGTAAACCTAAATGGATGGGATGTTTCGCTTGAACGAATGAAGTTTGCATACCTGATGATTTATGTAATGTATTCTTTCTGAATAAAGATTGTTAATTTATGCAAATGTTTAGCTGTAACTCGACTTAACATCGATATTCTTAGTTTTCATTTTTATTTTTTTATTTTTTATTTTCTACTGAGAAGCTTTTCCTTTATATACTGTATATATACAGGGTGGGTAAAAAAAATGTGACCCCTTAGAGGTAAACTGTCATATTAAAAAAAGTAAGGGGACTAGAGTTCCCGAACTTCATAGTTGCTTACCTTAGCATGTTGTTCGTCTTAATTGAGAATTTGCCCTTTCCTGCTCAACGCAGGCCTCCAAACGTGGACGCCAGTGATCAGTACACCTGTTTACATATCGTTGAGACACTTCCTCCCAGCCAAGCAGAATTCTTTCGCGTAGTTCATTTATGTCTCTTATATTGGTACCAGAGATGTAAACTGTGGACTTTAGGGCTTTCCTAAAACCATAATCTAGTGGTGAAAGATCGGGGCTACTAGCCGGCCACATATTGGGTTCGATAAAATCCGGTGTTTCGTTCTCAAGGAATGTGATAGTCTAGCACGCTCTGTGAGCAGGGGCTCCATCTTCTTGAAAAGTATATCTTTCACTCCATCTAACTGATATTCGACGAATATATATATATACTAGTGTACCCGTGCCGTCAAGAATGACGGCAAAATATATATGAACCACGAAAATGGAGACTGCTGCAGAAATAAGAAGACGATTGGCAAGAGAACGACAACGTAGGAGAAGAGCAAGCTTATTAAGTCAGGAATGATACCTTGAACACTGTTAGTATAAAAAAGGATAGGATCATTATAAAATATATTTATTATTATTACAAAAGATCTTTTAAAACTACATTCTTTGTAAAAATCCTTGATGCAATAAGTTCTCCTTGTTCTTCAGTTTCTGTAATTTCAACTTTAAGATTGTTTCTGTTCCGAGCTCTACTAAGAGCCACATAGAGTTGCCCGTGGCTAAATACTGGTCTGGGTAGAAACAATCCAACCTTATCGAATGATTGGCCCTGAGATTTATTTATTGTCATTGCTAATGCAGGTATAACTGGAAACTGTCTCCGTTTCATTACAAAAGGCAATGTTGTATCACTTGGCATGAGATCTAGTCTTGGTATGAGCACTTCAGTGTTAGCATGGCTCCCGGTTAATATTCGAGCATGAATGTAATGTTCATTTAGTGACAGTACAACCAGACGGGTGCCATTTAAAAGTCCATTCCTTGGATTAAGGTTTCTCAATAGCATAATTATGGAACCTTTCTTTAACTTTAACTCATGAGGAGGCAATCCTGATACAATTTGTTGATTTAGGAACTCTACAGGGAAGTTTAATGCCGATTCATCATCATCAGCCACATGTGAGTCTGCACTTTTATATGTTACAACATCACCTACTATACGGTCCAATAATTCGTTGTTAAGACTCATTGCATCTTTGTTTTTACATGTAAGAATTATTTTGGTAGCTAGTTCAGCTATTGCTTCAGCACTACTAACTTCAATCGAGTCTCCATATATAACTTCAGGTAAATGATTTTTAATGAGAATATCTCTTGGAATTTCAACAGTACTTGATCCCATGCTAACATCACTTATTAGAGTTCCATCACCAATTTTAAGAAGCCATGTAGAAAATTCATTTTGTCCTGCTGCTCTCATGTTATCACTAAGGGTGAATGTTTGAACATAATTCCAAAGTGGCGAATGCTTGATACATGACTCTATGACATCAATGTTTGAACCTCTTGGGATAACATTGGCTGTTTGGCGAAAATCTCCGCCGAGGAGAAGAAGTTTGCCTCCGAAAGGTTTGTTATTATTCATGATTTCCTTTAGTAGCATATCAATAATTCTGAGAGCATTTAAGGAAAGCATAGACACTTCGTCGATAATGAGCACAGAAGCCAGGCGTATACTATTGGACTCATTGGAAGGAATTCTCATTGAAGAAGTTGATGTTTCCATGACTGGAACAGGTAATCTGAATCCACTATGTACAGTGCGTCCACCTAACAGATCTGCAGCGATTCCTGTGGTTGCATATGACAGAATCGTTTTTCCTTTTCGTCTCAAGTAACACATCAAAGTATTGTATAGATATGTCTTTCCAGATCCTGCTGGTCCATCCACGAAGAAGAATCTATGAGCAGCTGTCTCATCATTTTCTGCAGTGATGATCCTTTCAAATATTTCTTGTTGCCTGATATTCAAGCTACTGATTCTTGCTTCAAGTTGATCATGTGGTAATAGATCATATTGCTGAGTCAAATTATTATTATGAGATACTAATCCGGGATCAGGTAGTCCTATTGCCGCACATTTTAAACCATGTATTACCAAGACACTTTCAATATGTTTTAGGCACTCCATTCTTGCTCTTTCAATAGGATATTCTTGGTTGTCATAATCTTCTAGCATTTTTTCTTCAAATTGCTGATAGAGCTGAACTGGGTTATTAGGATTATTCAATGCGCAAATTAAAGCAAACAAATGTCTGATGCGATGAGGAGTTTGGTCCATTGAAGCCTCAGTCAAACATCTAATCCATTCATCATCATTGCTAATCAAATTTCTCTGCTTAGCAGCTTCTTTATAAGTTGCATAAACGACCCCATTAACTGTGCGCAAACTTGTGAAACTAACAGCACCTTTTACATGTAACAGAAGTATCCTGAGATGGTAACGTTGTGAGTCCTTTGGACTAACAGTATACATGCGTGAAATAATTTTTCCAGCACCGCGTTGTCGAGGCTTCCACAAAGTAGTATTGTTATTAAAAACATAATGATATGGTATGGATGTATATTGCAATTCTCGGGCCTGCTGGTCTTGCCGATTCAAAATAAACCAAGCTGTAAGCCGTGTATTTTTACGACTTGCTGCTTCTAATGCACGTCTTTCGTCTCCTTCTGTGAAATATACATTCTGCTCTCTTTCCAAGTGAACTGGCAAACGTATAATGGCATGTGATTTCTTGTGCATTTCATATTCTAACAGACGCCACATCGCTTCTGGGGCACTGATATATCTGGCATTTAAATATTCTGATATCTCGTCGTGAATGATACCTTGAACACTGTTAATCTCCATTTGAGCATTCACGCAATCATATCCTTTGTAGATATATTTATATATATATTTCACTGATTTCACGGATGAACATACTTCGACATTAATGTGGCAGTTGAACTTCAAGCTAAGATACTTATTATAAGGAACAACATATCTATTATCAATTGTATTATTTCTTATAAACAATGTAGTGTTTGGCCGGCGTCTATATAATGGATATCCACCAACATCTGCTTGTGTGTTATCTTTGAATTCTTTAGGGAAACCCTTAGTACATTTGTTATTTTCCATACACGGAGCATTTGGATTTAAGTTGCCGCATGGGCCGTGAATCATACAATCCTTAATAATTTCGTGAAGCCTGGGTTCATCATTAACATTGGGTATTTCTGCACAAACTACTTTATCAATTTCATCAGGGCTATTAAATTTGTCTTCTTCATCTATTATGAATAAAATATGTGCATGAGGCAGGCCACGTTTCTGGAATTCGATGGAATAGCAGTAAGCTCTAATAGTGCCAAAAACGCTTTTTTCTAAGATATCCTTCATTAATTCTTCCAATTTTATGTGAAAAACTCTTGCCACAATATCTGGTCGGTCTGAAGGCTGCTGCCCGAAGAAGAGATTATCTTTTATTTCACTCCAGGAAGGGTTGCATGTCATTGTCATGAATAAATCGGGTTTTCCAAATTTTCTAACCAAAGCCATGGCGTCCTGGTAACGCTCCCTCATGTTTCTAGGTGATCCTTGAAACGACGATGGCAATATAACAGTTCTCCCTACCTGAGTTCCTGCATTGTCAGCAACATTGGCTAAATGATCAGATAGCCCTTGATATTGTTCAACTTTAAGGCGTCTTTGTTGATACTTGACAAAATTTAAATTGTTGGCCTCTACTTGAATGTAGGAATCTACAGCCCATTGCTGGAATAATTTTCCTCCGTGCAGAAGTGCGTTATACTCATCTCTCACTGTAGTTTGAGCCACCTTGTATTGTAACATGCTAATATTGTTACGTCCATTGTTGCGTCTATTGTTGGTAATTAAGTTATCATTAATACTCATTCTTGGTTGCCATCCTGGTTCTCCATAAGGAAAGAATAATGGATAGACCATAGGGTCAAGATTTGGACTCAATATGTTCAATGTAATGAGAGGAGCTTCATTATTTCGTGGATATACACGAAAATCCCTGTCAAAAGGAGGTTCTCCATCATTATTTGTGAAAATCATAGCTACCTCATCCACAGATGGTAAATTGTAACGTCTTCGGTCACTGTTTCTGTCTCGGTTAAATACCATGTTAACAACTGGTGTCGGAATATTGTGTTCTGATGCTCGTTCATTTTCTTCTCTTTCAACTTCTCCTAGCATTTTGTATGCCAAAGCATAAACATTATTTGTCCTGATCATTTGGTCCAAGACTGTCATTATTTCTGCTATGCACCTAAAATTATTGTGATTACCTAATCTAATACCAGTAGCCATTCTCGAATCCACTACATATAGCTGGGCATACTGTCGTGATTCACCTTCATTTGGATGTATATTTCCAGTTCGATGGTATATTTGGCCGTGTACTCGAAAGCAATATGGCCCATGACCAGGAACATGGGATAACTGTGCTCCCATTGAAGCGAAAGATAATGCAGAATTATAGGACCTGATGTTATCGTTGAAATGTCTGTAATTAGAATTCATTGGATTACTCATTAAGTCTTGAAGATATGCTGGAGGATCTCTTCGGCGTGGTAATATTACTTTGCCCTTATGGCAACAGTTGTTGAATTTACCATCTGTCGGACGTTCTACCACAAAATGCTTAGCATTGCAATATTGGCAAACAATATTCATAGGTCCGCATGAGTGTGATAAATAATTTTCCTCATCAAATGTATTGTTATTAACTCTATGAGCCGGAAGTAATGTATTTCTTCTATTTTGTATCCTTCGAGACGCTCTAATTCTTTCAATTGCTATTCTTGCTTCAGTTTCTTCCTGTGTTTCTTGTTGTCTTCTTTCGACCATCCTTAATCTGGCTGCTCCAAGTCTTGCTTCAGTTTCTTCCTGTGTTTCTTGTTGTCTTCTTTCGACCATCCTTAACCTGGCTGCTTCAAGTCTTACTTCAGTTTCTTCCTGTGTTTCTTGTTGTCTTCTTTCGACCATCCTTAATCTGGCTGCTCCAAGTCTGCTTCAGTTTCTTCCTGTGTTTCTTGTTGTCTTCGTTCGACCATCCTTAACCTGGCTGTTTCAAGTCTTACTTCAGTTTCTTCTTGTGTTCTTGTTGTCTTCTTCCATTATCCTTAACCTGTCCGCTCCAAGTCTTGCTTCAGTTCCTTCCTGTGTTTCTTGTTGTCTTCTTTCCATTATCCTTAACCTGTCCGCTCCAAGTCTTGCTCCAGTTTCTTCCTGTGTTTCTTGTTGTCTTCTTTCCATTATCCTTAATCTAGCTGTTTCAAGTCTTGCTTCAGTTTCTTCTCGAGTTTCGCTACGTCTCCTCTCGGTTATTCTTCTCATTTCAATTTCGTTCCTGCGAGTGATTCTATTTTCGCTCTACACAACAGAATCAATATCTTCATTTACATCAACCACATCAATCGTAGTGTCTGAGTTCCGTCTTGCTTGGGTACGATTGTATCTTTCCTGAGCTCTTTGTCTGGGCTTCCTTTCTCTTGCTAAGCGACGTCTTCTTTCTGCGGGGTCTTCCATGTTTTATATTTCACAACAATATATTTTGTGGTTGAACAACAATACTCCAGCTAAGTAAAAATTTATTCCAAAAGCTTTTAATTTATTTGGAATCCTATCAGTTTAATTAACACGTATCATAGTTACTTATAATAAAATAAAACAAATAATTAATCTCGGAAGGTGAGCTTGGGCAACATTTTAATTTGCTAAGCAATAATTCATAGCTTCTAATTATTCCTATCTAATTCCTTCAGAGCGTGACACAATTCTGCAACAGACAGACAGACAAACAAACAAATAAATAAATAAATAAATAAAACTGGGCTATTATTATAATGGGGATTGCGGACCTCATTTTTACTTATATTGTTTATAAAAAAAGCCTCGCGTACCACCGAAAGTGTTCTCCCAAGAGAAATAGTATTATCGTAATCGGTAAAAGTTTTATCACCATTATTATAATCTGCTCCGCCGATGTCTCATTTCCTTCGCGAAGCGTAGAAATTTTATCGACGTTTAAAATAAAGTCGATGGCTTTCGGCAGATTTGACTTGCCGTTCGTTCCTCTATCGGAGGTGCATCGGAGCTCCCTTATTGAGTGAAAGTTGCTTACGAAGTCCATGGTTATTTAAATAATAGTGTACCCGTGCCGTCAAGAATGACAGTAAAACATATATGAACCACGAAAATGGAGATTGCTGCGGAAATATGAAGACTATGGCAAGAGAACGAAAACTTAAAAGAAGAGCAAGCTTATTAAGTCAGGAATGATACCCTGAACACTGTTAGTATAAAAAAGGATAGGATCATTATAAAATATAATAAAAAACCTGTACAAAAATTTCAAAATATTTATTTAAAAAAACCTGTAAAAAAATTTCAAAATATTAATTTAAAAAAACCTGTAAAAAAATTTCAAAATATTAATTTCAAAAAACCTGTAAAAAATTTTTAAAATATTAATTTAAAAAAACCTGTAAAAAAATTGTAAAATATTAATTAAAAAACCTGTAAAAAAATTTCAAAATATTAATTTAAAAAACCTGTAAAATTTGTTCAAAATACTAATTAAAAAAACCTGTAAAAAATTTTCAAAATATTAAGTAAAAAAATCTGTAAAAAATTTTCAAAATGTTATTAATAAAGTGTATGCTTATAGATATAACATAGCAGCTCAAACAATCTGTATAAAAATGTGAACCTTATCAAACGGTTAGGTTTTTAAAAACGTAACGGAGGAGAAAAAGAAGAAGAAGGAATGGAGCTTTTTATATATAGTTCCTTCAGAGCGTGACACAATTCTGCAACAAACAGACAGACAAACAAACAAACAAACAAAACTGGGCTATTATTATAATGGTGATATATATATATAATATATATATATATGATGCAAACCCACAAGGAAAAAAAAAACGATTCCAAGGCCTTTCGTGTATTCAGAGCTACACCTCGTCAGGGAATGAAGAGAGAATGCAAGATGCCCATAAATATATACAACGTGGCGGAAACCAAAACAATTTGCACATACTTAACAAGAGTTAATGAGAGGCAAAAGGAATTTTAACAAGATATTGTCAATTTTATACATTCCCGCACTGTTATTGAAATTGTTTTTAAATGGATAAATGCACATTCTAGAATATTTCTTTCAATTATATCTCTGTTTTCAACAAGCGCTTTAGAACTATCCCACTTGATGCTATGATTACATCTATACATCTAGTTAAACAAAGCATTGGAATTATTAGCTGTTCTATACGCATATTTATGTTGTTTTACCCTAATATCTAACGTTTTACCCGTTTGGCCTACATATACTGAGTTACATTGTGTACATCCGATCGAATACACACAACCAACAACATTATCCGGGCTATTCTTTATTAGGCGTGATTTAACAATATTATTATACTTAAAGACAACAGTGATGCCAATTGCTTTAAGTAAAGTCGAAAGATATTGAAAATTAACATGGTAAGGTAGGCTAAGGGTATTTTTACGCTCAAATTCCTTTCCAGTTACATTATTGTAATACCTATTCTTGGCTTTCCTAAGACAGTTATCTAAAAATGAAATAGGATAACATAATTTAGTACCAATATTCATGGTATTGCATAACTCGGAATCTAAAAATTCAGGACTGACATCTCTCAATGCTCTAAGAAACATATCAGAAAAATAGAGGATTTAATCGAGGGATGATGGTCAGAATAAAAATGCACATAAGAATTATTATTAGTAGGCTTACGATAGACTTCAAATTTGAACTGATTAGAGCATCTCCAAATTTTTAGATCCAGAAAAGATAAGCTTCCATCATTTTCTTTTTTAACTGTTAACTTAATAGATGGGACTAAATTGTTGAGTCTACCAAGAAATTAACTCAATAAGAGTGTTGTGTTCAACACAACACTCTTATTGAGTTAATTAAGCTTTGTGTCAAAGATTGTAAATTTCATTTTGAAAATACGTTTTATGCTATGTCGTTTGGATTGGCAATGGGAAATCCCCTTTCACCTGTACTAGCTAACTTATATATGGAATTTTTTAAAAGTAGAATTTTGTCTACGATTGTTAATTTTAATCTGGTTTGGTAGAGGTATATTATTTTTACAGTGGCGGCTCGTCGGTAGGCACTGCGGAACTGCAGTACCCCTAAATTTTTTATTTACAATTGAAATAATCAAGAACAATATAAGGATGAGCTCACTGAATAACTTTTTCAATAACTTTTGAAACTTTTATTCATTGCTCAATGCTCATCCTTTTATTTCAGTAATTATTTCAACCCATTCTTAGAGACAGCACCCCTAGAATTTTTAGTCACGAGCCGCCACTAGACCCTATATAGATGATATTTTATGCCTTTGGCCTAATAATTTGGATGTTGACTTATTTCTTGGTAGGCTCAACAATTTAGTCCCATCTAATAAGTTCGCAGGATTATAACTATAAAGGAATTTGAGCGTAAAAATATCCTCAGCCAACCTTACCATGTTAATTTTCAATATCTTCCGACTTTACTTAAAGCAATTAGCATCAATGCAGTCTTTAAGTATAATAATATTGTTAAATCACGCCTAATAAAGAATAGCCCGGATAATGTTGTTGGTTTTGTGTATTCGATCGGATGTACACAATGTAACTCAGTATATATAGGCCAAACGGGTAAAACTTTAGATATTAAGGGAAAACAGCATAAATATGCGTGTAGAACAGCTAATAATTCCAATGCTTTGTTTAACCATATGTATAGATGTAATCATAGCATCAAGTGGGATAGTTCTAAAGCGCTTGTTGAAAACAGAGATATAATTGAAAGAAATAGTCTAGAATGTGCATTTATCCATTTTAAAAACAATTTCAATAACAGTGCGGAAATGTATAAAATTAACAATATATATATATATATATATATATATATATATATATATATATATATATATATATAATATATATATATATATATATATATATATATATATAAATTTCACACTTAAACATGTGAAATAAATGAATGATGCAAATCCACAAGGAAAAAGAAGAACAATCTCAAGGCCTTTCGTGTGTATATATATATATATATATATATATATATATATATATATAAATTTCACACTTAAACATGTGAAATGAATGAATGATGCAAGGCCTTTCGTGTATTCAACACCGGCACCGGCAGAGCTGGGCAATTGCGTTTTTTTGCCCGTTTTTTTGCGGTACTGCGGTACTGCGGTACTACTACCGCACTACCAAACCGGTACCGCATAACGCAGTACCGCAAAGGATCGCTGAAAGTACAGCAGTACCGCTACCGCATTCAAATTTCCCGCGGTACTTTCCGCGGTACCGACCAACACGGTAGTACCGCAGTACCGCAGTACCGCAAAAAAAACCGCAAGTGCCCAGCTTAAAATTAAAAATTAAATAAGTAACAGTAACAACAGTACCCTTTGTCATTCTTTGATGAGGTGTAGTGTTAAATACGCGAAAGGTCTTGGAATCATTTTTCCTTTTCCTTTTGGGTTTGCATCATATACAGTATATGTATATATATATATATACCTTCGGTGTTTTCCAAAGATTTTCACTTGATAATAAGAGTCAATAAATAATAGCAGATTTATTCAATCAATATATTTAGAATCATGTTGCTTTCCTCTTTGCTCTATATACAGTTGGCACACGGTCTGGAATTCTACTGATGAAGTTTGGCATTGGTACTTGAGGACAATCATCGTGGTGTCTATTTTATTTGCTTTTGCCAACTCTCTCTCTCTCTCTCTCTCTCTCTCTCTCTCTCTCTCTCTCTCTCTATATATATATATATATATATATATATATATATATATATATATAAAGTTGCAGGGTTCATCTTTTAAATGTTATTGGTTCCAGAATCTTTATGTTGCTAAGCTCAAGAATAATAATCCACACGCCGAGTTCACTATTCTGAGAAAAAATTTAATATATTCTATTATTTTAATACAATATATTCTAAAAGACAACATATACTGATATATATATATATATATATATATATATATATATATATATATATATATATATATATATATATATATATATATATATATATATATATATATATATATATATATATAAATAAAACCACAGAGCGTGCAAAAATGAAAAATGGATGAACAACAGAAGAAATCCCATTATAAAATTAATAAGCCACTTTTATTACCACAAACAAACCATGAAAGATTACGTAGCCAGAAGTCAAATAGTGGACTAAAATTTATGGAAAATTTCATCCTGGAGACTGACGCAGAAATACGCGCTAAAAACATTTACGCAAACATTGACGAAAACTACTGAGAGCGTAAATTGTATTAATTAAAGTCTCTAAAATAAATAAATATTTAAATAAATAAATCATATATTCAAAGCAGACATGTTTAGTTTATATCTCGTGGGAATAGACGCTTTGTTCTCTCTCTCTCTCTCTCTCTCTCTCTCTCTCTCTCTCTCTCTCTCTCTCTCTGCATTAATATCAAAATAAGAAGGGAATAACTTTTTGGCAGTTTATTCTACCTGCACCCGAAAGTGTATAACGTATCAGTAAATCCGTGCATATAAATTATAAAGTGAAATACATTGAATGTAACGAAGTGCAAAATAGTTTATTCAAATTATCACAAGTTGGTATATTCAATCGAAATACGGCAGGAAAATAAGGCAGGAAAAAGGTCATAAAACCAAACCCTCCTGACTGACTACCCCCAAAACGAAAAGAAAGGAAAGGAAATTGTGGTGTGTGTGTGTGTGTGTGTGTGTGTGTGTGTGTGTGTGTGTGTGTGTGTAGTGATCGATTACTGAAATAAATAACGTGGCCATGGGTCCAACTTCTCACCTAATTTGCAGCTTATGTAATCTAGCAACAACTGAAAACGAAGCAATCAGATGTGATTCTTATAAAAAATTGTACGACTTTAACTATATTAATTGGGACAATATGAAAATATCCTTTGTATCGAACGCGAAACAAATTACGGGCATCAAATTCCTGTATGACTCATGTACGGAGATTGTAAACTCATTTACGATATTTAAAGAAATGAAAAATACGAATATGAATCCCATAAAGAAAGAGAGAATAATGGGAGCAAAAGATGGCCAGAATGTCCCGAAGGAAAATGATGTAAATGAGAAAGAAACAAATAAAGAGATAACACGAAAAGAAGACACTATTGTACAAGAAAGAAAAAAATCAAGTACAATCTGTGCTGTGGTGAGATTACCAAGCAAAGATAATGATAAGAAGACGATAAAAACTAAAAACCAGTGGCGGCTCGTCGGTAGACACTGCGGAACTGCAGCACCCCTAAATTTTTTATTTACAATTGAAATAATCAAGAACAATATAAGGATGAGCTCACTGAATAACTTTTTCAATAAGTTTTGAAACTTTTACTCATTGCTCAATGCTCATCCTTTTATTTCAGTAATTATTTCAACCCATTCTTAGAGACAGCACCCCTAGAATTTTTAGTCACGAGCCGCCACTGCAGTAAAAACGTAGAAAATATCGTATGCAAATATTATGCAAAATGGCATTGCAGATACAGCGATGGGCAGTGTATTTATGCACATTCCATTTTATGTAATTTCCATTACAAAAATGGATATTGTAATTTAAAAAAAAAAATGCAAGTTCCACCTCCTTAAAATCTACAAAATTCATGCAAGATGCGGGAGATGCGACAAAAATGCCGTTACCGCCACCCTCAAAGGAACACAACAATTGAGCAGACAAAACCATCAGCAAACAGGGTTACCAATTTTTTAGATGTAGCCAACGCAATCTAGCTACTGAATACCATTCAACAAATACAAAGACAATTGACAAATAAGGGGATCCGAGAGCCGTACAAAAGAAATGCAGAAAGAAATTACATAAGATATCGGGACAACATGTATCGAAACAGATGAAGAAGAGAAATTTCTCGGAGGATCAGAGGGCAATGAAACATGCATCACCAAGGGATAACGAATCTGAACTACATAAAGAAGAAATTGAATACGATAAAATATAATCCTAGCCAACATAGAGGGCCTAAAACCAAACCGTTCCATGGACAGAGCCACATACCTGAAAGGACTCTCGCAAGAAGCAAGAGAAGACGTTATATGCCTCAGGAAACTCTCCTAAAGGACTGCCAGACGAACTTTGAGAATTGTGAGTTTTATATCGACAAAATGAAATAAATTGACAAATATAACACACTTCGAACCGACAGAACAGTAAGTTGAAAACGAGTATGTGACATATGGCAGAAGTACTATAAGTACTTCAATCAACTACGCAGAATTAGTAGTAGCAAAAGCTGAAAAATTAAACATGGTACTAATTGTAATATATGGACCCCCAAACACTCCAACTACAAAATTCTCAGATACCATTACAGAGGTCAGGAAGTGGATAAAAGCTCAGAACAATTCCGGACTAGCCCGGACTATCTGGCTATGTGAATTGGAGGGCGCAAGAAACCAACTCTTTACTTCATCAGGCCAACTCAAGAGGAGGGGCAACAAGCCTTACCTCTGTGAAATGAGAAATCATCACATGGAACATCTGCAAGATTGAAAGAGTTAAAAGTGTCAGCAATATAAATAATACCGTTGAAGTTTCCATGCTTGAGATTAAAGTATAAAACATAATTCCTACATACATTATTTAACACCTATTTCCATTTCTTCATTGGGTGGACAATAACTGGATATGGCGCTTGAGCTAGGGATCGGAGAAACAGGATTCATATAGTGATCACCATCGGAAATATGTTACCACTCCAAAATTATGAATGTTAAACGAGGTGAATTTACATTAAACATAGAGACGATTGACAAAAGTAAATAGACACCACGATGATTGTCCTCAAGAACAAATGCCAAACTTCATCAGTGGAATGCCAGAACGTGTGTCACCTTTACAAAATGCAAAGAGGAAAACAACACGATTCTAAATACATTGATTCAATAAATCTGTTATTATTTATTGACTTTTTTATCAAATCAAAAACTATGAAAAAAAACCAAAGGTGTCTATTTACTTTTTGAACCCTCTTTGTGTATAGAAAAAAATTATTTCCTAATTTCACTGTTAACCACTTTCCCAGACACATTTAAGAAGCGAACACAACTATACAAACACACTATACAAATATTATTCTTTGATAGACAAATAACATACTACTGTATACACTAGAGTACTACACAAATAATTTTTACATTATAAATTTTTATATTAATTAAACAGAAATTGCTAACAAGAATTTGATACAGCAGAAGGAGCAAAAATCTTACTTAAAAGAATGAAGAGAAAACCAAATGTTTAGATGTCTAAATATTTAAATTCAAATAAATAAACTACGAAATAATAAAAAATAAATTGACAGAACTTATTAGACACTTTTACTTGAAGAGGAAACGCAAGAAGGCTTCACAGGAACAGAAGGAAAGGAAAGAGTCAGTATTAATATATCGTACAGAAACAAGAAGAGAAATACATAAAACCAAGTGAAAGATGAGTATCGCAGCTGCTTTATTAACGAGTTTAAGCAACGTTGGGGTTCTTTTCCGTTTCATGTACTGTTTCCGATTTTGTTGAAAATAAGATATTTAATGTAGGTTTTTATGCTGATTTAAAAAATGTAAGTCTATTTTTGGAGAAATGAGCGGTTCAAAAGTTAGGTTAGGTTAGGTCAACTGAATGCCCGGTTAGGTCAACTGAATGCCCGGTTAAGTTAATTGAATACCCGGTTAAGTTAATTGAATACCCGGTTAGTTCAACTGAATGCCGGTTAGGTCAACTGAATGCCCGGTTAAGTTAATTGAATACCCGGTTAGGTCAACTGTATGCCCTTGACGATTGGGTTAGGTTAAGTTGTGATATTTTCGTTAAAACTAATGAACATATCACGACTTAACCTAACCAATCATCAAGGGCGTACAGTTGACCTAACCGGGCGTTCAGTTGACCTAACCGGGCATTCAGTCAACCTAACCGGGTATTTAGTTGACCTAGCCGGGCATTCAATTAACTTAACCGCACAGAAAAATAACGGTCGAAATCTATTCACACAAATACTTAGTGACATAAGCCAATATTACTAAAGAATACAATATCGCTTGTATTAGTTTTCAGTTGTATTGTTATAGTTTTTGACCTAATACAAAATTACAATAACAAACATAACTTTTGAACCGCTCATTTCTCCAAAAAAGACATACATTTTTGAAATCAGCGTAAAAAACTACATTAAATATCTTATTTTCAACAAAATCGGAAACGGTACATGAAACGGAAAAGATCCACGTTGGGTTTGAACAGTAACTGCTTAGGGCAATTGTGTGCAAACTAGTGGAGGGGGGAAGGGAGCACGAATCAGGGAAGATTAGAATTTCAAATCGGTAAAATATAAAAAAGGCCTTTTTTCATCATTTTATTGTATCTTATTTGTATTAAGGCTCACCCATCGTATTGAGTGACCCAACCTCACACACCAAAGCAACCTTGCGTTTGTATTGTTCAGAGCAGCGTAAATTTGTGCGTTTTCCATTTTCCTGTTTCCCATATAATGTTTTAATGGTATCTTTACAGTGACTCTTTTGTGGAACATATGATATCTTAAATAAATGTTTTAAATATGATAAGTTAGCTTAAAGATAGCTTTGTAATGATTACTTTTGCGCAGTAAACTATACTGTGCAATGAAAATTTTTTTGTGGTGCATTAAAATAATGTTCCAAAATATCTTTTTTCTTCATTTACGAGTACATTCAATTGGCATCTCCTTGATACTTCCAGAACCTAGAAAAGAAATTTAACATGATAGTGAAAACCTGAGAAAAACATTAATTCGCACAGATCTTGATGAAGAACATAAAGCAATAAAATATATAATAACAGCAGACAAAACACTTAAATTAGGAAAAAGGAAATCAAAGTTCAAAAGAAATCTTAGTCCTTTTAAGGGACGAAATGTGGTGAGTACAAAACTGTCCACAACAAATAAGAAATGGTAACTTAGCAATTATTCTAATGTTTAGCTCATCTAAGTTAGACATGAAGATCCTGTAGTCTAAATATTTTTATAAAAATCCTATAATTAAGAACTAATGTCTGAGCCAAGTATAAATCATAGAAGTCATAAACGATCTTTTAGGGCAGAAGAGCAAATAATCATGCTAGAATTATGCAAGTAGGATTTTATGGGCAACTGAATAATGCTCAGTCCGTGCAGAAATCCATACAGAAGGAGAAATATTGAGAAATATAACAGAAGAAGCTGTGTGAAGAATATTTACGGCCTTCCATTGCGACTGTTGGACTGTCGGCATGAAAGCTGCCCGGTGGTTTATGTATGAAAATATCTGAAAACTGCATTTCAAATTATAAGAAAAGGAGCGAACATATAAGATAACATTTAGTTGATAACTGAACAGGAAGACTTTCCTAAAGGACACTACCCTGTTTCGTAATAGGATTATTGTGTCTTCAAGACAAAGATGGACAATCTCCCTACATTCACTGCTCCAAATTATTTAATGTTCTACACACTATAAAACCTACAGTATTTACTTAGTTTAACTGAAATTGGAGACAGTAAGTTCCTTTAAGTATCTAAGATTACTATATTTTGAAAACTATCGAAGTAATGCAGTAATTTTAACTAAATGCGCGGGTTGGAGCTTATTGGATACTAATTTGGATTAAAGTAAGTACAGAGATTTTACCTGAACAAATAATAATAGAATTAAAAAATAAGATATAAAGTTTTTGAAAGTGTTTAAAAAGTTTTAATCCAAGTACCAGACCAGACCAGAGATAGGATAACGATAGAGTGAACAACTATCTCCTTTATCAAATCACTCTAATTAAGTGAGAAGGTTGATAAAGCTCCAGTCGACATCCGAAATGAGCCTTTATTTGTTTAAAAGTAATTAAAATTGGAAAGCATTTCAAATATTTGAAGCCAAAATACGAGTGGATGAAGTAATTGAGCTTTCCACTATGAAACGCCTTCGGAGTGTAATTTAAACTTTGTCCCCAAAACTTTTGGTATAATCAACTCTTGACGAAAGTCAAATGCCCTTCACTTTAAAAACAAATAAAAAGTTTCGGCAAAATATTTGCCGAATAGTTTTCCGCTGGCGCCAGGTAATTAACGTTATACTGGAACAAATCTGCCACTCAATAGATAATGTAGCTGTTGTATAAATTATCGCCAGCACTCGTATCTCAGTGGGTAACACCGTTTCCCTGTAAGCCAAGTGAAAACATTGAGAGTAAGGATTGAAATCTCGACTGTACTGGTAATAATACAACTAAATCTGGGAGTTAGCGCAATGGGCTGCATTTGTTGGCCTTATCGCTTGCCAGCTTGTGGCCTCCTGACTAATTATTATTATTATATAAATTATCTTCCATTTACGCGAGTTTCTAAATTTTATATGTAATCTTCAGTAATAGGCTTCAGTAGTATGGGTGTCTTTATGCCAAAATGGGGAGGGGGATAGGGGTGCCAGTGGCAAAGAGGAATACCACTGAAAGGAGTGACAGTACCACCGATTGGAGTGACAAAGAGAGAAAAGAGAGAAAAAGGGGAGTCACTGAGGAGTGGAATGGAAATAAAAAGTTAAGGTTGTAAATTAATGGTAGACTTCTTTCCTTTCCTTTCATTTATATTTGGTGTTTCTATGAAAAGTACGAGGGCCACTTTTTTCTTTCCAAGTTTCCTTGTAAGTTCCAGAAATTTTGTACACAAGTAGTTACATACCTTTTTAAAGTTTTTATTTTCCCACATAGTCTCCATCCTTTTCTACGGCTTTCCTCCACCTCGAAACAAGGGCCTTTATTCCTTGCTGGTAAATTCCGCTATTCCGCTGGAGCCCTCTTAACCTCCTCAACAACCTCATCGTCACTCTGAAACTTTCTTCACCATCCTTCATTGGCCCAAACAAACGGAAGTCTGAAGGTGCCAGATCGGGCTGTATGGAGGGTGGGTAACATTCAAGCGCATTTTTGTGATGGCCTCTCTTGTTTGTAAACTGTTGTATGGTCTTGCGTTATCGTGCAAAAGAGACGTCTTCCAGTTTTCTGTCCGGTCGAACTCGCTTTATACGTCTCTGGAGTCTGTGTAGGTAGCAATATATGCCTCTGAGTTGATTGTTTGTCCTTTCTTCATAATATCCACCAGAATCACCCCTTTCATGTCCCAGAAGATGGTGGCCATAACTTTCCCTGCAGAGAGAACCATTTTGAACTTTTTCTTGGTGGGTAGTCTGCGTGATGCCACTCATGGATTGCGTTTTGTTTCAGGTTCAAATGTGCACCCAAGTCTCATCCCCAGTCACAATTCGTGAAAGGAAGTCATCCCTTCTGTCTCGTATCGAACCAACGACTCAGAAGAAATTTGTTTTCTTTGGGCTTTGTAATCTTCAGTCAGTTGGTGAGGAACAAACCGTGAACACACTTTTGAGTATCCCAGTTGCTGAATTATCGTATTCACACTTCCTTCACTAATTCCTAGCTCCAGTGATAGCTCCTTGTATGTGACGCGCCGATTTGATCGAATGATGCTGTAAGCACGTTGCAGAGTGTGAGATGTGACAGCCGATGCCGGGCGACCGCTGCGTGGCTCATCATCGAGGCTGGTTCTCCCTTTCTCCGATGATCTCATACGTTTAGACCAGCGTCCAACTGTACTTCGATCAACAACAGCATTTCCGTAAACGTTTTGTAGACGTTTGTGAATATTTCCAACTGTTTCCTCTCTGTTTACGACGCACATCACTGTCAGACGCCATTTTCGAAACTGCGTTAACCATCGGTTTTATACAAGGAGGGGAGGTTCAAAGTGGAAAAATCCGGTTATGTGAAGCGCAGAAAGTTCAAACTTACGACCCAAAAGACATTTCAGCCCCATGGCCTATTATTTAGCTAAGAAAAAGGGTGGGGCAAAATATATTGAGTGCCTCTAGTAATTGTAATTTAAATTAATTTCTTGCCACTGTAATTGTAATTGCAATCAGTTACATTTGCGAACTGCAGTAATTGTAATTGAGCACATGCAAAGTAATTGTAATTGAGCATATGCAAAGTAATTGTAATTGAGCATATGCAAAGTAATTGTAATTATAACTGAGCATATGCAAAGTAATTGCAATTGTAATTTAGCATATGCAAAGTAATTGTAATTGAGCATATGCAAAGTAATTTTAATTGTAATTGAGCATATGCAAAGTAATTGTAATTGTAACCAATTAATTTTTAACTATAATTGCCCCATACCTGTATCTAATAATGACTTAATTTTGTACAACAAATTAATGTATTCATCTAGATTACTGCCGTTGTTGTATGGTAAATAGCAGTTTACAATTAATATGCAATAACTGTTCACATCTAATTCAGTTCCTAACAACCTTACATTGTCACTTGTTAAAAATCTTATATATTTTAACAATTTTTTTTCTTATTAAGAACGCAACTCCACCAAAGGGCCTACCGTACAATAACTCATTTGATAAGTCTACTGCTGAGGACGCATGGTACATAAAGTCATCATGGATGGTGGAGAGAAATCGGAAGGAGTAAGAAATGAAGAACTTAAACAGGCAGCATAATATGCCTGGGATAGACAGGAAATTTAGAGAACAACGAAAGCAAAAGAATTGGGGGTAATAATGACCGATGATATAAAATTTGAAACAGAGAACCAGATAGCGATAAACAAAGCAAAAAGAGTTACGGAACAAATACCCAGAACCTTCAAAAGCAAGGACGAGAAAGCAATGACTCCCCTGCTGAAAACATTGATCATACCAAAACTTGAATACTGCTCTCTTGACGTTCCGACACAAAAAATAAGAAATCAATATACTAGAAGAAGTCCAGAGGAATTTCGCAGCCAAAATTGATAGCTGTAAAGAACTCAACTACTGGGAAAGACTACATAAATTAAATCTGCATTTGCTGGAAAGAATAGAGAGATACACTGTAATTTACATATGGAAAATAATCGAAAAACTGGTACCAAACCTCAAACTAAACTGGAAAATAGGAAAGGTAGAATGTGTAGTGTTCCCAAAATAAAAGCACGATAAATGACACTCTCAATACTGAAATAAAATAGCTTGGTTGTCAGGGGGCCCTAGACTTTTTAACCAGCTTGCAAAGGACCTCAAGAATGTCACAGGAATCAAAGTTGAAATCTTCAAAAGAAGACGAGATGCCTGGCTCAGGACGGTACCACATAGCCGGGCGTGCCTGGCTATGTGAGATGGAGATCGCAAGAAAGCAACTCGATCCTCCATCAGGCTAGGTATTGTTTAACCATATGTACAGATGTAATCATAGTATCAAATGGGATAGTTCTAAAGCGCTCATTAAAAACACAGATATAATTGAAAGGAATATTCCAGAATGTGCATTCATCCATTTTTAAAATAATTTCAATAACAGTGCGGGAATGTATAAAATTGACAATATCCTGTTAAAATACCTTTTGCCTTTAATCAACTCTTGTTAATTATATGCTAATTTTTTTATTTCTCTGTCCCGTTGTACATATGCATATATTTTCGTCATCTCACCTTCTCCCTTCATTCCCTGACGAGGTGTACTTCTGAATAAACGTGGGTTTGCATCATATACTGTATATATATATATATTATATATATATATTATATATATATATATATATATATATTATATATACAAGATTTTATGCGGGTCGCTTCATTATGCGAACACAGAGAGCGATCACGCATGCAATTATGACGGACGAACGTCACTTCCCATTAGATAACGGAAGTTAAGCGACGTTAGGACTGTTCAGTAGTTGGAATGGTTGACCGTCTTCCGTGTTCAGATGATGTAGTGACCCTTAAATGGTGGCGGACTTCACGTAAAGATGTAAGTCATCCCATTGCATTACATTGTTAAACGACCCCAAACCTCATTGTTTACGATGAAAAAGTTTGATCCTACAAATATTCAGTTTATCATTCAGGAGAGCCAGAAACTGGCACAGCGCTCAGGCCAACTGATGCGGTCTATTGCTCTAACTCCTGTATTATTACCAGCATTATCGGGATTCGAATCCCGCTGTAGTATACAATGTTCTTTCACGAACGTACGTATTTGCAAAGAATTCTTCTCCAGCATTTAGAGGAGTGGTTCATAACATAGGGTAAATTACCCCACTCGGGGTATGACAACTACTTTGTGGGGTATGGAGTTGGATTAGAAATGGGTTTTGGGTAACCACTAACCACACCATAAAGGTTGGGAACCACTGATCTAGAGAGAACCACCGATATTGTTGAGACATGAATCGCCACATATTTTAGCCTTCGAAAAAAATGAAGATTTTGCTTATCTTTTCATACTTTTTTACCGATGTTATCTTCATTTTTCCTTTATTACCATTCTTATCATTCTTATCAATTCTTTATCAATTTTTTACCTTTATTATCATTTTTTATCAATTTACTATTTAGCTTTAACTTTTATCAAATAATTTTTTTGCCTTGTTATATTCGTTTATCTTTTAAGTCATATCTTTCGTTATCTTCATTTTTATCCGGGAATGTATCGGCATCAACGACATTCGTGTTACGACGCCCACGAGATTACGCCCAAATCCATCAGCCGATCAAACAGAAAGTAAACCACACTCCGATGAGTGCCAAGAGTATAAACTGTGGACTTTCATGAAATCTGAGTTAAAGGGAAAGTCGTGAGTAGATGGCTAGATTTTGGAAGATACATTTCCGAAAAAGGAAAAAAGTTCGCATAAAATATACAAATAAAAATTTGAGTGTTACCAATTAGGGTACTTGTAGGTTATCTCCCCCCCCACCACCAATTTTGACAGAATATTTTCGTTAAAACTAACGAAAATATCACGACTTAACCTAACCAATTATCAAGGGCGTACAGTTGATCTATTACACTGGCCAACAAAATGAAACTCTCTTTTCTCATCACAAACATGATCACACTTTTCTTAATGCATCTTTCGCGCTGATTCGGAATCTGTTTTTTTTTTTCTAGCACGTATAGTTATATAGATACACTGGTTTTGATATTTTTAAGTGTTTGATATTGCTATAAGAAAATTTATGGATGTATAGATCACACTTAGGAATGCTAAACAACAAATACATCATATACCTTATTCAATGTACTTATAAATAAAGAATATATACATTATTTTATTAAAAGCGCTGTGAGTGTGATTTCCTTTGTAAATTTGGCCTGGATTGTCACGATACAGCATCTAACAATGGTCCGCCATCATGCTTTCATTCCAATATCCTTGGTAGCGCTTCTCCATCATCTGAATATCTTGATGGAAGCGCTCTCCTTGCTCGTCACTCACTGCACCAAGGTTTTCAGGAAAGAAATCTAACTGGGAATGCAGGAAGTGAATTTTTAACGACATTCGACACTCCATTTCTTTGAAGGCATCAAGGAGGTTCTTGACTCCATCCTTATACGCAGGTGACTTGTTGCTTCCAGAAAGTTTTCACATATCCATTTGAACGCCAGCCAAGCCTTCAATTCCAGCGGACTTAGGACTTTTTCAAATTCAGTGTCATTCAAAACCTCCCTTATTTGTGGCCCAACAAAAATTCCTTCCTTCAATTTTGCTGCAGTAACCTTCGGAAATTTCCTTGAAAGGTATTGGAACCCTTCAGAATTGACTTTACCCATTGCTTTAACAAAATTCTTCATTAAACCAAGTTTAATGTGAAGAGGTGGCAGATAGATCTTTTGGGGATCCACTAAAGGGACAGACTGGACATTGCTTATCCCTGGGACATATGTATACCTAAGTGGCCAGTCATTTTTGGTGTAATGTTCTATAGTGGCGCGACTGTCCCACAGGCAAAGGAAACAACAATTTTTGTGAATCCTGACTGCATACCCATAAGCATTCCTATAACTTTTAGATCTCCACAAACATTCCATTGATGACTGTCGTATTTGATTGCCGTAAGTAGTATATCCATATTGTCATATGTCTCTTTTAGATGGACGGAATGGGCAATGGGGATGGATGGCACTATATTACCATTATGCAAAAGAACTGCTTTCAGGCTTCTCTGCGACGAATCAATAAAGAGCGCCACTCAGATGCCACATACGTCTGAGATATGGCTGTAAATAGTCCATTGATGTCATGGCAATAACAGAGAGGACCGTCTACTGAAAAGAATGCTGTTAATTCAAATTCCGCTTTCGGTAGTAACTAATACGAACATTGTTCTCAAGTAAATTGTTCTCCTTTAGTCTTGAGGCGAGAAGCTCTGATTTCTCTTTAGACAGCGATAAGTCTCTAACAAGATCATTCAACTGTCCTTGGGTTAACTTTTTAGGCTCTAAATGTCTACCTTCAAAAGTGTACTCTGGTTCTGTAGATGGTCCGGAAACGCCAGTTGCACCTTCATCACTTTCCATGTCATCTATGATAGAATCTAGCCTATCACTTGGGAGAATTGGAATGGGCAATGTTTCATCATGTTTTACTGGTCTACGTGCTGAATCCAAGTTTGGATATACAATCTGGTGTTTGTTCTTGGCAGAAAACCCCATTAAGTTCACACTACAAAATAACAATCTTCATGATGATCTCTCGGCTCCCTCCATATCATGGGTATGGCAAATGGCATTGAAGCTTTCTTTTTGTTAAGCCAATCACGTAATCCATTTGAACAGCCAGAACAGATTTGATGTGGCGCCCATGATTTATCTTGGTCACCTAGATGGCAACCAAAGTATAGCTTGTATATTTTCTTAATGTCGGTTGTAATACTTCGTCGCTGTGTTTTAGTTGTCAACTGGCCGCATACGAAACAGAACTTGTCGGGTCATTCTTACATTGTCGAGGCATGTTGACTGACCTGAGCAAACTATAAATTCAAAAAAAATGTACACTAACTTGACACAACAAGTTCTTGGACTGGACTGATCTTTTGACACACAAGCACGGCGTTGTTTGCCTGAATCACATGATGCTAGACGTAAAAGCTCACACCTGAAATACATAAGATGTATAATTAAGATAATTGAAATAAATAAGATGAATAAACTTAAAACACAATAAAATAAACACAATCAAATGTTGAAATATTAGTATTTTGCCTATTTAAAATGGTTAAATCTGTGTAGTTATATATATGCCTTCATCTTGAAAACTATACGTGCTAGAAAAAATCTGAATGCAGTTTTGGAATCAGCGTGAAAAATGCTATCCAGCCACCACAAAATTTACTCTGATGAAAAGTCTTTGTTGACCAGTGTTATTAATTATAACATTGTTTGTTTCTGGAATAGTACTTACTATTTACTAATAGATCAACTGTATGCCCTTGATAATTGGTTAGGTTAAGTCGTGATATTTTCGTTAGTTTTAATGAAAATATTCTGTTAAAATTGGTGGGGGGGAGATAACCTACAAGTACCCTAATTAGTAATTTTTTGTTTTAGAAACTTTATGTTTTAGGTGAAATTTTTACCGAAAATATACCAGTATACCAGTATACCAGTTTCTTCACAATGAAACGCCAAGAAAGGTCATACAGGGTCTTCCCTACAGTATTCTTAGAACATTATATTACCCTGAACTCACTTCTTCCATTAATAAAAAAAGTTGGTATACAGTGTGTTCATAAGTCCAGTATCATGCAGAAGTGAACAAACTGTAGTTAATAAATTTTGCCTACGATGTTGAACTTATGGACACACTGTATAATGTCCTTAGTTTGCTAAATACAGTAATACGGCGAACAGTTATGAAAACTTTACATAATAACAATTAAAAAAGTATATTGTGTCGCAAATGTGTCATCTTCAAGCGACAACAAAATATGAAGGAATTTAAGTTATGATGTAGGGGTGAAGTTTTTGATATAGACTGCAGTGGTCGACGAACAGGGGTAAATTACCCCAAATGGGGTACATTTAAAACGTTTGGGGGTAATGCGTGCGGTATGAGAGACACCATATGCAACAATTTTAAGAGCAATTGGCTTGTTTTTGTTTACTTTGAAGTCTGGGGGTAATTTCATTTTACTCAAATAGATTTTTGGTAATACCCAAAAAAGTTCCCCGACCCATGATATAGAGGGACTCTAAAATTCTAAGGTCGAAAGTGGGTGAATGAATGGCTAAAATTTTAAAATTAAAACTAATATTGTGACGGCAAAGAATGATAATATCTCGGTCCTATGGCTGATTCCTTTATGGAAGCAAATTCTCACTTTCAGCATTCTGGTAATAGACTTTAGCTCCCTATAGTTACTGTTCCCAAAGATATAAGATATATTTATATCCCGCATTTGAGATATCTTAATGGGTCCTTGAAAAGACAACTTACGCACATTCTATATCAAAGTTTTGCTGCCTTTGAAGTTAAGTTCATATTAAAAAATCCGTTTACGCCGGGTTCTCTCCTTCAATTCGAAGAATGTATTCCTCCATTAAGACGGTCTGGTGTCGTTTACAAGTTTTCTTGTCCTCGAAACATATAATGACTCTACCACCAGACTGCTGAAGGTGAGAATCCGCTCCCATAAACGAATTAGTCCATAGGACCGAGATGGCTCTGATTGAGGAGAAGGAAAATTCAGCGATACGAGATCGTATCATTCTTTGCTGTCACAGTATTAGTGTTAATGTCTTTAAAATTTCAACCACTCATTCACCCTTTTCAGCCTCATAAATTTAAAGTCCTTCTGTATCATAAAGCTTCAACCCACACTCAATTATGATTCTTCAGCCGTTTCACTCCTCATACCCTGATCTACCAACGAATCGTCATGATTTTTTTTAATTTCTGTTTCAGGTTCAGTTTTCATCATATTAGAGCTCAGATAAGGTGTGTTGAATGTTTGAATTTTAACTGTAATAGTAATTAAAGTTTAAAGAAGTTTAAAAATGTAAGTTTCACGCTGTGTTTTAAAGATCGCATTTGTTTTAATTGTTTTTCTTATAATTTTAACCTTGAAAATGGGTAGAAAAATTCGAAACGTCGGCCAATAAAGATTACACCTTTCCTGTTCTTCTCCCTGGTGATGTATATATATCTATATATATATGTATATGTAAAGACCGACGCTTGTATAGAAGAACGTTCCGCACAAGTGAGGAGGGAGAACGAACAAATGAAAAATGAGGTAACCAACCCGGGAATCGAACCCGGGATCTTCCGATTGCCGGTCAGATATGCTAACCACTACACCATGGGCCTCGATTAATCAGAAGTCGTAATTCTCCTACATACGAGCAGAAACCAATGCCCTGAGGGGGCACCTCCCGCATGCCGCACATATATACATTTTGACTGCAAACAACACACAGTATAATTAATGTAAAGAACGAAGCTTGTATAGAAGAACGTTCCGCACAAGATGAGAAGGGAGAACGAACAAATGAAAAATGAGGTAACCACCCGGGAATCGAACCTGGGATCTTCCGATTGCCGGTCAGATATGCTAACCACTAGACCATGGGCCTCGATTAATCAGAAGTCGTAATTCTCCTACATACGAGCCACAATTTTAGGAAATATATAACTTCGAATGTATGATAATGAGAATGTTCGCCATCATACGGTTGTTCGTTGTTTACATAATTAAAAGTAAAGAAAACACGATTCAGTTTTTAAACGCTTTAAAAGTGTTTTACGCGATATTATACTAGCGAAGAAAATATACAGAAACAAGAGAGAGAGAGAGAGAGAGAGAGAGAGAGAGAGCTTTATAAGGTAAAGAGGGGGACATAACAACGTTATAGACGACTCGAGGTGGCACTCATAGTTTTCATACAGTTACAAACAAACTCAGAGAGAAGAACAGGCATAGAAAAGCGAGAAAGCTCTCCCCTCCTTCATATTCTCTCCGCCCAAAATAGAAAGGTTTAAAGATAAGAAAAGAAAGCACAAAGCAATTTGCAAAGATAAAAAAACCGATGAATTCCCACTCAATGTCATTCCCGTTCTTATCTGTAGTCCGCAAATGAAAATGAACAAAGGGGAAAAATCCACATTTGAGAAAAGCGTTTCTTGATTTGGAAAACAGTGTCACTCCATTCCCATAACCATACCTAACCAAATCTAACCTAACCTGGGCTACGTCGTAGCCAATGTCGTAACGCCGCTTCCCGTTGATCAGCGAAGTTAAGCGACATTGGTTGACATTGGTTCTTGGTAGTAGTTGGATGGGAGACCGTCCTCCGCCTCCAGATTATGTAGCGACCCGTGGTTCGGATCCCACGTAAAGCTGTAGGTCCCCTCCGTCATATGACCTTAGATGTTGCGAAGGAGGTTAAACAAACCCAATAATTATTATTACTAACCTAACCTATCGTAACTAAATCTATCTTGGACCTAAGTGGGAAAGCCGTGGATGAGAATGCATGAATTGGGAATAAACCGATTTGAAAATGCTTCCTTTGAAAATCTCATTTTCAGTTTTCCCACTCTTGGGCGCGGAATGAAATGGTAATGATATTGAGCGGGATAACACTAGGAAATTCTGGGATGGAATTTGAGTCTTTCACATAATACCGGGGAGCAGCCAGGAAGGCTATGTCTTCTGGGGGGGGGGGGGGGGGGGGGGTCTGACCGAAACTCCCAGGAACAACTGCTTAGAAATGCAAAAAAATTCACTTTTTGTGGTGGTCAAAATACGACAATAAAACCCACACTAATAGACAGTTTATTTCCACAACAGTTTCGATGCCCACTGGCATCCTCTTCGGGTGGATACAGAAAAACGAAGCTGTTCGAAACTGTTGTGGAAATAAACTCTGTCTATTAGTATGGGTTTTATTGTCATAACTGCTTAGAAATTGTATAGAACAGTTGGTCGTTTAAAATATACACATAATTATAATTCATACATTTATATATCGATGAACAAATCAAAGCACTTAAGATGCCTTTATAGGCGAAACCTACCTCAATGATCGTCGTAATAAGCAGAAAGGAAAAGGATTTACTCCAAGGGAATCGTGTAACACTTGGTCAAAAATTTTTCTTAAACATGGTTAATGGATGTGCTAGAAACGACTTCAGGAGGAAACTTATTCTTATAACTGACAATCTGGCACGTAAATGAATGTCCATAAATATTGTATTATTTGGTTCCAGTTTACAACCGTCATTACGAGTTGGTTTCGTGTTTAGTGTAAAAAGTTTAGACTAATCAATAGAGTTGATCCGATTCAGAAGTTTAAAGACTTGGATGAGTCTAAGTATACTGCATCTACTGCCCTGGCACAATTATAATTAGAAAACGTAAAATAATTTTAACAAGTTAGTTAGACAGGACTAATACTTAGGGAAACCTTGCTGGGAATCGGTTAGTAAGTTTTGCTGTTCCAAGTGACCTATTGTGCTTATAGTAATTATCAGTGCTGTGTCCGCTAACTCATAAAGTTAGCGCCGCTAACTCTAACGCTATTTTTTTTCTGAAACCACCCGAATTTATATATGTTCCGCCTTCCGTCCGTAACAGGCAACAACATGTTTTTCTACAAGCAGAGCAGTGGATATACAGAGTCTGTCCAACAAGTTGCAGCTTACAACCTCTACATGCTGATGTCATGATCAACTTGCAGTTAATGCTGCCTCACTCTTTTATGAAATTGAGATTGCAGTCGGCGAACCAAATTTTAATACAAGTGGTTTTGAAAAATTAGTGGTTAGCGGTTAGCGATTGACTTTCTATAAAAACTTAGCGCCGCTCCCTCTTTCGCTAGCAATTTTGAAGATTAGTGGCGCTAACAGTATCGCTAATAAAAAGTTAGCGCGTTAATTTTAGCACCGCTAATCCCAGCACTGGTAATTACTGATTCTGAAAGCTTGCCTGAGACAGATGTTAAGTTCATGGACCGGTAGTTGCCAGGTAACTCCTTGTCTCCTTTTTTTGAAGATAGTAGCCACATTGACCAGTTTCCAGTCCCTTGGGACTCTACCTAGGTATAGGGAGTAGGGACTTGTTAAAGATATGGACAAGAAAAGTTAGCTATTTTCTTCTTATCCTTTTTAAAAACATGTTGCGTCAAGGTCTTTGAATCAGGAGGTTTAAAAGTGCTCATTTTTCAGAATTTCATCACGAGAACAAACAATGTATTGTAAATTCGTTCCATCTCTGAATAATGATTAATTGAGTTACAGGGATTTTCGTAGTTAACTCATCAGTGAAAACTGATGCGAAAAAATTATTCAACACTGTGGCTATGTCGGCATCGTTAAATTTTAATTATCCTGTTTTATCTTGGATAGGACCTATGCTATTTTTAATTGGCTTTCTGTCATTTAAATTATTTTAAATGACTAAAACATGCTTTAGTATTAGTTCTACAAATAGGTGCAATGCTAAGTTCTTTTCTATATTTTATTTTGTAAGTCGTGTCTTAACGCACGGTCAGATAATTATAAAGTTTTGTTTATGTCTTTAATCAAAGGTCCTTTTCTAGTGTTTGTACAGTTTGTTTCTCTCCCTTATAAAAGAGCTAATGTTTGTTGAACTAATTAACACAGCTATCTTTTCTGTTGATCCTATTTTTGAAGGGTAGAAATGTGTTTTGCCATCTATGAACCCTTCTTTGAATGAACACCATATATCATCTGTCACTGATGTCGAGCAACATTAAATCACTTACGCTATCTTTGAGGCCATCAAAATCAGCCATACAAAAGTCCAGCTATCGAGTGAATTTTAAGAATTAGGTACTGGGATATTTACACTGAAACGTATTAGAATATGATCGCTGTTTCCTATGAGCTCACAAACTGCCAGATCAGATACAAAGTTGTCTTCGGTAGTTAGTATTAAGTTATTCCCTGTCGTGGGTTTCTTCACTCACTGGGTCAATAAGAAATCATCTACGAAAATAAGGAAACTGTTACCCACAATATCAGCAGATTTGGATTCCCACTTCATCCTGCCACAATTAAAGTCGCCTATAATTAAAGCTAATTTTCCTTCTCTATTTTGACTCAGAATGTTATAAAGTTCATGTTCCAAATCGGCAGACTGTTCCGGTTTTCTGGATAATTGTATTACGTGGAAAGGCTTATTTCGCAAATTAAACCGGATCCAAATAACTTCGCAAGCAACGTTGCGGTGTTTTCTTACAGGATACAAGTGTTCTTTAAAGTAAAGAGTTACTTCTTCCTTCTCCCTGTGTGTTCTGTCTTTATGAGAGAGAGAGAGAGAGAGAGAGAGAGAGAGAGAGGCTAACAAAGATTCTAAGATTCACTCTACAGGAATAGTAGTAATAGTAAAGTATAGAACAGACAAGGCTCTCTCTCTCTCTCTCCTTCGCCAGCTACTGCTGACAGAAAATAGAGGTGAAAGAAAATTTATAGAAAAGTAGGAAAAATTATAATAAAAAGAATAGCTTCAGAGTTCATTCACACCATGTGTACACTTATCTCGTTTACTCAGTTACGCATTATAAGGCAGCAGAAAATAAAAGATAGCATGGATACTATACTACTAATCTAATCTACGCGATGCATTTTTTTAAGGATTTTTTTTATTTATTATGTACAAGAAGATATCATTTCGTCGTTGCATCATTTCATCGTAGCCTGCCAAAGCCACCTTGCTGAAGATTTATCACAGAAAATCTCTTTCCGGCGAGGAATATCAGTGGAGGGTCCCTGTATCTATCCCCGTGTACTTGCCCTTATGAAATAGAAGTGTTTCGTGGGTTATCACCCGTTGTTGCTACGGCGAATTCAAGAGTCTCCCACTTAGAGGTGTTTATGAAGCAAGTGATAAAAAATGAGTTGCTCGGTGGTTGATTATGCTATGTGGGGAACAAAACAATCAGACGAATCTCTCTAAAGAGGGGGAGGACTAAGTGTAGGAGGAAATTTTTAAACAAACTTAAAGGAGCACTGGTCCAGAGGGTACCTCCAACTGGCCAGACCTACAATTTAAGAATTTAAGAATTCCCTATGCATAATGGGGAATAATAATGCATAATATGCATAGTTTTTATGTACGAAATTTAATTATTTTTATTGCAAAATTTCATGTACAATATTTTTAAAACTAAAGTTTTACTATAATTAAGTAGCTTCCCTGGAGAGGAGTATGACTATTCGGAGGTTTTGACACCCAAGAAAACTCATTGAGCTTCCCATCATCTGAGAACTCCCAGCTTCCAATGCTCTGAAACCAGATCCGTCCAGCACCTCCTACTACATTTATTGCAAAAGGAAACATCACTACTTCTATATAAAATTATAAATCTTTCTCTAGCCTAAGTTAGATATTCCGCGATTTACCTAAAAACCCAAGTAGCGTCCCTAAAACTGAAAGCGTCTGTTCGAAGGTTTGGCTCCCGAGAGATTCCATCAAACTTCCCTTCTCTACCAATGCTCCCAGTGCTCTGAAACCAGACCCGACCAGTGCCTCCTACTACATTTATTACAAAGGGAACAATACTACTTTTATTCTACAGTATCTTAACTAGTCTTCCCTCAAGCAGCACCCTTTTAATAATGAAAAAGAAAGAAAGGAGCAAAAGCAAGAAAGAAAGAAGAGGAGAGAGGAATGGCTTCCCAAAATAATTTAATTGGCTATTCGGAGGTTTTGACTCCCGAGTACTCTCACAGTGACATCATCCAGTGCTCTGTAACCAGACTAGAACAGCGCTTCCTACTACATTTACATTTTTTAAGAGAAATCACTGCTTCTATCTTAATAAATACTATGTACTGTACTTAAAAAGTAGCTATCCTTATATACGTAATTAGCTATTCCGGAGACTTTGACGAAAGAGTTACAAGGAGTTACAAGGAAAAGAAGTACCTCAAAAGGCCTTGCGGCCCATACCGAGGAAGTATCAATGGCAACGGGTGCCAGAGAAAATTTTCTACACCCTCAAATAGTGTGTGCAAGATTTGGTTTAACCTTTTTTGAAGTGATCCACAGAGGAACTGTCCACAACTTCTGAAGGTAACCTGTTCCACGTGTCACAGATCTTATAGGTGAAGTAATTCCCACACACACTAGTCCTAAACCGTTTCAAATCCAACTTTCAACCATTGTTAGAGAGAGAGAGATTGAGAGAGAGAGAGAGAGAGAGAGAGAGAGAGAGAGAGAGAGAGAGAGAGAGAGAGATTTATATGTAGAGTAAATTTTAACTTTATAATCCTTATTTATAAAGTTGTAGCTTTATTTTAACTTATTTTTCTGTATTTTATCATTGTCTTCAACCATAATTCGTATGTTTCAATTATCTTTTCATGAAATAAATTTTAATTTTATTATTATTTTCAGGCTGGTATTATTACAGTTATTTTTATTATTAATTTAGCTCGCACTATACTTCTTATCCAACTGTATATATAGTGATAATAATGATAGTATTTATTGGAAGGATAATACAGTCCATATTGTAACTATATGTAAATTGGAAAATGGAATATATAGTATATTATTCCTCCAGTAAAGATTAGCATTTTCATGATCATTTTTGTTTTGGTGCTACTATAGCGTGATTCCTACCTCGATTCGGCTGTCTACCTTTTAATTATAGCTTCTTACCTTGTTTACTAATTGCTTGTTTACATTCCAATGTCCATCGCCCTTGACGATTGGTTAGGTTTAGTCATGATATTTTCGTTAGTTTTAACGAAAATATCGTGACTAAACCTAACCAATCGTAGGTAGACCACATACTATAGTAGCACCGAAACTATTTTTTAAATAAATAAAATTGAATAATAAATAGCATTTTATATTTATTATATTTTCATTTATACCTTGGATAGAAATCACACTCTACAGTACTGTAGTTTCGAACCAAAACGGGTAGGAATCACCCTATAGGCCTATAGTATCGAAGTCACCGGTAGGAATCACGCTATAGTAGCACCTTTGTTTTCATCATTATCATCAATTATCATCATTTTTATATGAATAATTGAAAATCATTAAATGCTTATTATTATCATTAAAAATTATTATGTTTTAATAATAATAATAATAATAATAATAATAATAATAATTAATAATAATAATTAATAATAATAATAAAGTTAAGTTTTCTGACATCCAAACTTAAAATTTTCTTCCTAATTTTCCTTGTGACGGATGTAGCCTCAAATAGAAGATAATTAATGACGATCCTTTGTTAATGACGAGATGTCGTCGCGAGATTTGTACGAGGTTGGGTAAATCCTTCGTGAATGATCGTCTTTCGAGCAGAATTGTCCTTCCATGATTGATTACCACCATCGTTCAAGGAAGCTTTCTCTTTCCAACCTTCAATTATTCATCTGGCGTTTGCTCAAGGAAAGCCTTAAGGAACTGTCCTGAATTAATAATGATGCGAGACCCACAAGTGATAAGCCTTTAGTTTTACTTACAGTATACAGTTAAATTACAGTATATTTATAATTTAAAATATCGAAATGTTTTCCTAAAAAGTTAACAAGATTTGGACCTTTTCCAGTTTGTGTACCGTTTTTCATATAATTTTTTTGAGAATATTTTTGTTAAAACTAACGAAAATATCACGACTTAACCTAACCACTTATCAAGGGCGTACAGTTGATCTATTATTAATTATAACATTGTTTGTTTCTGGAATAGTATTTACTATTTACTAATAGATCAACTGTACGCTCTTGATAATTGGTTAGGTTAAGTCGTGATATTTTCGTTAGTTTTAACAAAAATATTCTCAAAAATAAATTATATGAAAAACGGTACACAAACTGGAAAAGGTCCCAAGATTTATTTGGGATTAATATCGGCTGTCGTAATATGTCCAAAATTTCAAAAACTTTATATTTATTAAAGGTTACAATGGAATGTGAGGTGATTAACCGTTTCGTTCATGAATACTTTTTCATTCAATCAAAGATCATAAGATTTAGTAATCACTCTTTCAATTACTCGCATTTTGGGTTCACTTTCCAACAACTAAACTAAATGTATATAAATATGCAAAAGCATTTGTAAAAAAGGTGCATTTTAGTATGATTTATATCAATATTTCCAGTGGGATATTATGGTCCCACTGTGATTAAAAGGGTAAAAAAAATTCACTATTTTTTTATATTTCGTTTTTCATTTTTAAATTAAAATTTGGATCACCTGAAGATCAGGGCCCCCAGCCTTCGTTAGTTAGCCTTATAAGGCTAACTAACGAAAATATCACGACTTAACCTGACCAATCGTCAAGGGCGTACAGTTGACCTAACGATTGGTTAGGTTAAGTCGTGATATTTTCGTTAGTTAGCCTTATAAAGCAACTAAAGAAGGCTGGGGGCCCTGATCTTCAGGTGATCCAAAAATTTTAATACTAATTTTGTCCTTAAATTTGTTAAAAAACAAAAAGCGTTAATTTTCGACTTATATCTAAATACTCGTATTTTGTTCTCTTATTACCGATGGTAATATTTACATGGATTTTATGCTGAAAATAGAACTTATTCCTAAGTCCACTACAGAACCGTATCAAGGATTTGGAGCTATTGAAGAATAGGGACCCCAGCCTTCTTTAGTTAGCTTTATAAGGCTAACTAACGAAAATATCCTAACCTAACCAATCGTCAATGGCGTACAATTAACCTAACGATTGGTTAAGTTAGGTCGTGATATTTTCGTTAGTTAGCCTTATAAGCCTAACTAAAGAAGGCTGGGGTCCCTATTCTTCAATAGCTCCCACCTGTGCCTGTTCTTTTTGTGCAAATTAGTGTAAATTAGTATAAATTATAGCCACAAAAAAGAAATAATAACTGTAATAGTTAAAAAAACAGAGGATAAACAGAGGATAAAAGCTTAGTGACAACCAACCTCGAAACATAAATAAAACAACTTACCAAAATTTAACGCGATCCTGTAACTTATTAACCATTTTCTATTGCAAATTATTCGAAAATTGCCAACCCACTCAGATCATTAAAGTCTGCAGAGACCAATTATTAATCTTACTAAATTTTAATTATACCATATCTTACGTTCATAATAAATCACTTTGATAATTAAAGGAACTTGTAAAGTTAAAAAAAAACAAGGAAAGAGTAAAGGCAATAAAATAGGAAGCTTGGCGTTAATGAAACTCAACCATCGTTAAGTGGTTTCGGAGAGAGCGCGGGTTCGAGTTCCACTAGCTCCAAGTTTCCTACTTTATTGCCCTTCCTCTTTTCATCTCATTTCACTGCGGTTATTACATTTAAATGCATCCATCAGGAAAAGAAATTCAACTAACTGATATTAAGTAACCTTGTTTTTAATCAAAAGATACTTTAAATAATAAGAATCGCTTGGTTTTACAGTAGGTTAACTTCAGTGAACATATAGGCTCGTGAATCCCTCCCTGCGTGGAATGTCCCTGCTACGTGAGAAGAATTGGGGATTTGGAATCCCTTCCTGCGTCGAATTCTCCGCTGGATGAACAAAATTTGGAATTTGGAATTCCTCCCTGCCTCCTGTATAAAATGTCTCACAAGATGAACGGAATTAAGAATTTGACGCTTGCGGAATTATGCAAGATTTAAATTCGCAGCAGGTGATGTCCCTCCTGGCATCGTTTTGAAGTACACTCTTGGTTGGTTGTTCCGTTTTACGTCATTGGTTGGTATTCCATTTTAGATCTTTCTTCGTTCTACTGCCTGCGGGAACTGAGACGGGTGGTAACCACCAACTGGGAAAAAAAAGGCCCCTTTCAAAGGAGATCTAGGTCGAAACAAATACACTACGTGCAGCAGGGTCGTCACTGCACCCCATTCCCAGTTCTTAAACTGGCTTGGGACAGTCAAGTTAAGATTAATACATACTTAACTATTAATAATACTTATTTACTTATTTATTTATTTATACGAATACACGAGTACATACATGCCTCGGCGTATAGTAGTTAGCACTGACTACGAATCCACTGGCCCTGGGTTTGATTCCTGGCGATGGCAGGCAACGCTCAGCTCACCTAGCTGTTCATCCTTCCATAAAGAACTAATGAAGCTTTAAGCTATAATTATTTCTAATCACTGTCAGACACTTCCAAACTGTTGAATGCCGTCGATATATAAATTAAATTCTGGATAATTAAATTTTAATCAATTACAAGTCCATAAACTATATTATACACATTATAACTGCAAACACGCAGTATAATTAACGTAAAGAACGACGCTTTGTATAGGAGAATTACCCGCGCAAGATGAGAACGAAAGAACGAAACAAATGAAAAAATGAGATAACCACCCGGGAATCGAACCGGGATCTTCCGATTGCCGGTCAGATATGATAACCATTACACCACGGGCCTCACTCAATCAAACGTCGTAATTCCTCTACATGCGCGCAGAAACCAATGCCCCAAAGGGGCACCTCCGCATGCCGTAACATTATATACATTATAACTGCAAACACGCAGTATAATTAACGTAAAGAACGACGCTTTGTATTGCGCGGATAATTCTCCTATACAAAGCGTCGTTCTTTACGTTAATTATACTGCGTGTTTGCAGTTATAATGTATATAATGTTACGGCATGCGGGAGGTGCCCCTTTGGGGCATTGGTTTCTGCGCGCATGTAGAGGAATTACGACATTTGATTGAGTGAGGCCCGTGGTGTAATGGTTATCATATCTGACCGGCAATCGAAAGATCCCGGGTGGTTACCTCATTTTTTCATTTGTTTCGTTCTTTCGCTCTCATCTTGCGCGGGTAATTCTCCTATACAAAGCGTCGTTCTTTACGTTAATTATACTGCGTGTTTGCAGTTATAATGTATATAATGTTACGGCATGCGGGAGGTGCCCCTTTGGGGCATTGGTTTCTGCGCGCATGTAGAGGAATTACGACGTTTGATTGAGTGAGGCCCGTGGTGTAATGGTTATCATCTGACCGGCAATCGGAAGATCCCGGGTTCGATTCCCGGGTGGTTACCTCATTTTTCATTGTTTCGTTCTTTCGCTCTCATCTTGCGCGGATAATTCATATATATATATATATATATATATATATAATATATAGCGCCTCGGTGGTGTAGTGGTTAGCGTCGCTGACTACGAATTCATCGGCCCTGGGATCGAGGCCTGGTGACGGCAGGCAGCACGCAGCAAAACCCAGATGTTCATCCTTCCACACAATAAAAAAAATGGTTCGTAGATAAATGGGTACCCTGGGTAGCCTAATGGTTGAGACGCTAGGTTGTTGGTGGGGCTTGGTTCGGATTCCACGTTAAACTGTAGGTCCAAGGTGGAATGACAAGTTTAACCTTCGTCAGAATGAACAATTCGGGCGGAAGCAAAATCAAGGTAACCAAGATTTTATATATATATTTATAAACACACACACACACACACGTGTGTGTATGTGTGTATATATATATACACACACACACACACACACGAGTGTGTGTATGTGTGTGTATATATATATACACACACACACACACACGAGTGTGTGTATGTGTGCATATATATATATATATATATATACACACACACACACATATGTGTGTGTGGGTGTTGTGTGCGATAACATTTTTAGAATAATGTGGCGCTTAAGCTTTGGTACTCTGTAATTAAGTTACTATTAGTGTTATTCATTTTAATACACTTTTTAAATTACTGAATACCTTACGAACCAAAAGAACTATCTTCATTATTAAAGTCACATAGCATTTGTTAGCTTAATCCATTGGCCTATTTGTAATTTACTGTCTCGCAAATTAATTTATTATCAAGTCCCATTTTATTGGTCTTTTACCTACTCCATTTGATGTCCTCAAATTTGGGAAACATTCGGAACTCATTTCTCCATAAAACAGGGGGCTGTGTACCCGAAGGGTCGCCTGAGTCGAGCATTAACGGGATGAATGTCCGGCCCAACCCAATCCAGGCGCTATCAGCCGGTAGCCTCACGCATCACCGCCCAGCGACTGACACCGAAACCACTGAGCTACCGGGAGCCCCTTCTCAAGCTTAGGAACCTTCCCAACCTAAATCCTGACTTTTACGAAATCCAATTAATCAATCACGTGATATTAATTTTATATGTAATTTTATTATTTAGATTCAGAGCTCGGTAAAATTTAAGATTCACGACAATGATTTTTTTTTAAGTTCAAAATAATGACCTAAACCTAACCCAATTTAATACTGAATAACTTACCTAAGGTGTAAATTACCTAAGGTGTAAAATTCACTGCCGTTAATCTGATATTTAGCCCTGACCTTAATCAAACTTAATCAGTTTATCATAAGAATATTACTGTATATAATTGTATATAATTTAGTTATTTGAAGCTAATATACATTCCTAACTAATTACAACTGTGAATTCCAATCTGCATATTCTGAGGAGCTATTTCAGACATTATTAACCAAATTTAAACTTTCTTAATTTATAATTAACTCGGTATTGGAATCTGTCTAAAATTCATACGATTTATATATTTACTTACTTACTTTAGGTTACTTTAGGTGAGTTCGAACGACGGTTCAGGATCGACCTACGGTCGACCCCTCCGCAGCATCCCGCCTCATTTGCGGGATTTGGTGAAGGAGGGAATTGTTGTCTGTTCTCCTCCTGCCCTCGTAGCCAGCCACGCATGGCTGGTCAGGGACTTTGTAGAGGAATCTGTCCAGCTGGTTCTTGAAGTTATTCAGGTCGGTGTGCTGGAGATTCCTCACTTCTTTTGGTTCGACATTGAAAAGCTTTGGGCCTCGTTCTGAGGGTATTTTCCATCCTCGTTTACGTGGCCCCTCGTCCCACCGCAGCTGGGACCGTACAAAATCTGCCTCTTCTCTCATTCCAATTTTTTCTATTCATTTCTAAGGTTAGGGACAGAGCCCTCAAGTATTTTCCATATGTATATTATTGTGTACCGCTCGCACCTTCTTTCGAGAGAGTAGAGTTCCAGGGATTGTAGTCGAGACCAGTAGTCTTCACCTTCCGTTTCCTCTATCTTAGACGTAAATGTCCTTTGTATAGCTTCAATGTTCGCAATGTCTCGTTTTCTGTGTGGGCTTGTGAGTACTGAGCAATACTCAATTATTGGTAGGACTAGGCTCTTCCATAATTTGCGCATGATGTTTGCTTTTCTGCTGCGGAAGCTCCTCCAGATGATTCCCATTATTTTTCTAGCCGTTGTAATTTTGATGTTGTAGTGCTCTCTGACTTCTGTATCCGACGACATTATTATTATCCCTGACTTGTAGATTTGGTGTTATCTGTTTGTCTTGCAGAGTTTTGTATCTTTCATTCTGCAGCTCCTTGTTATTACCATATCTTAGAAGTTGGAATTTTTTTCATTGAACTTCATATTGTTGTCTTCTGCCCACTGGAATAATGTTTCAATGTCGTTTTGTAATTTTCTTGTCACCTTCGTTCAATATTTCCTTACATATCTTTGTCATCTGCGAAAACGATACAATACTGGCCTTAATATCTGCATCAATATCTGCAATCACTATTATGAACCGCAAGGGAGCTAATGCTGTCTCTTGTGAGGGCTTAATCACTTATTTGAGCCCAGTTTACGTGTTTTCAGTAAATTAAATTGTTTACGGTTCAGTAACTCTTAATTGTATCCAACTCGCTTTTAACGTTACATTTTCACTCCCTTAGTATGCTTGCATAAAAATTGTACACCGCAAGAAGCAACGCTGCCGGCCGGCCAGTTTTTTAAAGGAAGTTTTAGAATTGCACATTTTATAGGCCACAGATAGATGAAAAATAACTTATCCTGCACTATTCAGTATCCTGCTCACTTATCTATGCTATTTCCTCATCAATCCTACTCACTTACATATGTTTTCAACAAAAAAAAAAATTGTGAACATAAATTTTGAACTTTTATTCTTTAGTTTATAAGTACTTTATTGGCTAACATACCATAAATTAAACTTTGCAGCAGGTGGCAATATGTCTGTGAGATTCCTTTCATATGCACGGCGACGACTATATGATAGGTTATTGTTGGGATAATATGATATATACCAACTGGAAAGAGCTGATTTAACTTTAATTTATGATAACTGCTCTATTTTGATTTAGTAAAGCATACAAAATATATCTTTGAACTGCACATATTTGCCTACAGAACTGCACAATTTTTTTAGAACTGCACATTTTGTGTAGAACTGCACGTTAAAAAAACTCCTGTTGCCAGCTCTAGTTCTTCGTCTGGGTATCTCCAATCTATTCCTGGCTAGAGGGGTTTTTCTCTTATTAAGGATCCTTTCTGCGCCTAGTCAGAGAGTTTGATTAAAAAAAAAGTTTTTTTTACTTCAAGGGTTTTCCTGTTTCCAACACTGAGGATTTAAATAATTTTTTGATTGCTTAATCGATCCTGTTGGAGGTAAGGATCTTAAGTTTCTCTTTCCCATTGGCCTAGAAGCTACGACACCATGAGAAAATTAAAGAAAAAATTGTTCCAGAATTTTCTATATTTTCAGCGGCTCTCGAGTAAACCATTTAGTAAAAAAACTATATTTTTAATATTTAAACTAAATACTCAAGGTGACTCTTAAGGTGACGCCTCCTCGTGGTGAAAGTCTGGCTCTGCTGGAGTGCAATTGGTTTCCAGCGCGTCTCCAGTACTAAGTTTACCCACTACTCTTTTAGGGACCTTTAAACACTTACGGTAGCACAAATTCGGGTCTCTTTAACCCTGTTAAAACTCGCGCTACGGCAGAGAGTAGTGAGGTGAATAATGAATCGGGGTATGAAGCGGGCAGGGGCATAGAATGAGCGGGATTGGTCCGGCTCGTTACTTCTGCCTTAGGTGCCCCAACTTTTATGCTTCCAACAGCGGATTAGGGGTGCACAAGCGGAAGATGCACCCCGAGGAGTTTCACCAGGAGGATCTTTTGCAAGTTCTAAAAAAAACGCCGGGATCTGGCTGAGGAGGAAGTCTTGGCTCAACTTGAATCCAGATCATCGCAGAATACGGCGCGATGTTCATGGCTATGATGTGACATCAATGAGTGGCGACCAGTCATGCGACATCAGAATTGGCTTTATCCACAGCTCCAACGATAAATACAAATAAACACAATCTGGTAAATAGACATAATATATTTTTAATATTTAAAGTAAATACTCTATTCAACACAACGTTGAATGGAGTATTTACCTCCACAAAACATATTTACCCCATAAAACCTCCATAAAACAAATGAATACTTTAAAGCGTAATAAACGTACTTAAATAAGAAGGGAAGATTAAATGGAAAACCTAACCTAGTTCCATTTTATTGCTTTTTTCCTTTGAAAATACGAACGCAAATTTAGGCTATTTTACATTAACGAAAGCTAATGGAAATAAATGGAATAAATAAATTAAAAATAGCTACGCTCGTTTGAACTGCAGAAAAGGAATAATATTGTCAGAGATTCTTGAACTATGTTGAATTTATAAGTCCTAAGCTACCACACTCTCTCTCTCTCTCTCTCTCTCTCTCTCTCTCTCTCTCTATATATATATATATATATATATATATATAGTGGTAGCACCTTGATAATGAATCAACACTGACAGTGTTCATATCAAATTGACAGAAAGCGGAAGATTAATAAAATGTCGTGACAACAACACTGAATTGTAAAACGTATTAACCGTTGTGACAGCTTTAATGAAACAAATATGAACTGCCGTTGAAACTAAATACAAAGTACTGACATTACAATGACAGAACAGATTTCTCATTGTGGATTCATAAAGTCAATGTTGAAGTTAATATAATAGTAATAAAACACTGGTCAACAACAATTTTGTCACAAGGGTTTGATGGGTGTTCTAAGTGTACTTTTCATGCTGAATCTAAATATGAAATCAGATTTTTCTATCAGGCTTAGTTTACTTGTGACGCTATGTTCATTTTTTTCCTCATTTAGCATGATCACCGGATAAAAAAATAATAACATATTATATATAATTAAGTATATAACAATATTATAATATAAAACATTATAAAAATAATAAATATAATAATATATTATATTAATTAATATAACTATAATAAAATATATTAATATTAATATATATGTTGTATTAATTTTTCTGTAAAATTAGTACAATTTATTCCTTTGGGGAGAAAGTTCTGATAATGCTGGCAGGATAAATTTGGTCGGAGCAGCAGACTGTGCAGGTTGAAACATGTTTGTACCTGTTCAGACATGAGCCTAGTTTCTGTGTGTAGAGCAAGCTCCAAGTCAGTCTGCTTGTAAATGTCACGTGTTAACAGCTAGTCTGTTGCTTCTTGTTAATTTTACACCAGTGTTGGATTCATATAGATGTTTTGTATGCCGCGGAACTGTCTGAATCATCCTAATTTCCTTTTTGTTATGTATGTGGTGATCTAACTTTAAAATCCCAGAACGTAACTTTACACCATAGTAAAAAATGCTATGAACTTTTTTCGGATGTAAAGTAGGCGATCAGGACAAGAGTTGGGCCCTCACATTTGTTGTGTGACATGTGTAAGACACTTACAGGATGGCTAAATGGTTCACGTCACTGCCATTTGCTATTCCAATGATTTGGAGGGAAACCCAAAGATCACACAACAGACTGCTTTGTGCCTGGTAAATACAAAGGGGATCACTTCAAAAACAAAGAGCCTTATGAAATACCCTAATCTACCGTCTGCAATGAGACCAGTTCCCCACAGTGCTCAACTTCCAGTACCAAATCCTCCTGAACATGTAAGTTTAAGTGATGAGGAATCAAACGTAGCTGTAGCATATCACGAGGAAAAAGATGAAGACATTTCTGATCCAACATTCCAGGCTACCTGTTCCTCCAATGAACCACATTTACTGTCACAAGGAGATCTAAATGACCTAGTTCGTGATTTGAAATTATCTAAGAAACAGGCTGAACTTTTAGGTTCAAGATTAAAGGGTTGGAATCTACTGCAACGTGACACTAAAGTTTGTTTTTTCCGCAGCCGCCATGATGAATTCAAAGAATGGTTCTCCCATGAAGATGGACTTGTGTTTTGTAAAGATGTTAATTCAGTCATGGGGGCTCTTGGTCATGAACATAACGTGGATGAGTGGCGATTGTTCATTGACTCCTCAAAAGTCAGCTTGAAAGCAGTCCTTCTTCACAACGGAAATAAATTTCCTTCTGTACCTATTGCACATGCTGCAAACATGAAAGAGTCATACGACAACATGAAGTTGCTTTTAGAAAAGTTTCAGTATCAGAAATATAAGTGGAATATCTGTGGAGATCTGAAGGTCATTGCACTTTTGCTAGGGTTGCAGCTAGGTTACACCAAGTACTGTTGTTTTTTATGTGAGTGGGACAGTAGGGACAAACAAAACCACTACGTTAAGAAGGATTGGCCAAAACGCACCTCACTTGTTCCAGGCAAGAAAAATGTTGTGAATAGTTCACTTGTTGACCCTGAGAAAGTGTACCTTCCTCCTTTGCATATCAAGCTTGGACTTATGAAAAACTTTGTTAAAGCGATGGATAAAGCGCAAACAGGATTCACATACTTGAGAACTAAGTTTCCCCGGATCAGTGATGCCAAGATTAAAGAAGGCATTTTTGTAGGCCCTCAGATCAGAGAATTGTTAAGAGATGAGAGATTTGAAGGAGAGTTGAATGAAGTTGAGAAAGCTGCGTGGCAGAGTTTCAAAAGTGTCTGCACAAATTTTTTGGGAAATCACAAGGCCGAAAACTATCCTGAAATAGTAGGAGATCTTCTTAAGTCTTACCAAGCAATGGGGTGCAATATGTCATTAAAGGTTCATTTCTTGGACTCTCACTTGGACTTTTTTCCGGAAAACCTGGGTGCGGTAAGCGACGAACATGGTGAGCGTTTTCATCAGGATATTTGTGCCATGGAAAACCGTTACCAAGGAAAATGGAGCCCCAGTATGCTGGCTGACTATTGCTGGACTCTTAAGAGAGACATGCCTGAGGCAAAGCACAGCAGAAAATCAAAACAAGCTACTTTTTAAACTACAGGTATGTCTTCTCGATCATATTTTAATAAGTATGTAACTATATGGGTTTTAAAAATTAAATTGCATGTCACACAAAAACCAGACCTGATAGAGAAATTTTACAAACTTATTTGGATTCAGCACAGAAAGTACTATAAGAATAAGGCATTTTCATTCTTGGAACACGAAAAAAATGTTTTTTTGTTGCCCAGTGTAATAGGTCAGGCGGGCCAGAAAGTGGTACAGCGCTCAGGCCAACTAATGCCGACCATTGCTCTGACTTCTTTGTTATTATTATTATCAGCATCACCGAGATTCGAACCCACGACCACAGAGTCTTCGCTTCGCTTATAAAAAAAACTGTTACGCACAGAGATACAGACGCTGGCTAATATAACAGTAACAGAAATATAACAATTTTGTTTCAACATTTGCTTTAGAAGGTTGTAAATGTGTTTGGGGATCAATGTTTTTTGTAAAATTACTTTCTCAGACAAAGTTAAATTTCACTTCATTATAAAATGAGAGCGAATTTTAGTTGATGTACAATGTTTTGACACGAGACTGACATATCAACCTTGTCTGTTCAGTGTTATTGTTTGAAATTCTTAAAGAATCGGTGGCAGTGTCGAATCGTTGTTGATGGTGTAAATTGAAAACAATATTGAAGTTAGTGGCACATAAATCGATTAAACAGATTTAAAACTTTAACATCGAATAAATGTTATTAATATTAATTTATCAACTTGAAATATATATATATATATATATATATATATATATATATATATATATATATATTATATTAATATACTGTATATATATATATATATTATATATATATATATATATATATAATATATATATATATATATATAATATAATACTGTATATAAAATGCGCCTCAGTGGTGTAGTGGTTTTTTTTCTTCTTTATTTTACCGCCCATTCGTACCTAGGGAAAGTGGTACATATCTCGGCGAGACAGTGGATGGGTGGTGTCATTGGGTTGGGGATGGTAGACTAGGGGAGTGCGTAAGGTTCGGTTGCTGGACAGGCGGAAGGAGGGGTCTGGACTTAGATGCGATGAAGCGGATGGGAATGGGTGAGGAACAGGAAAATCGCTTCCGCTGAAAAATGGGAGCCTTCGGCGAGTATGGATTGTAGACGTTCGGGTATGGAAATACTGGACAAGAGAGGGAAACACTTGCGACGAAGAGCGGACATGTCCGAGCATTCAACCAGGAGGTGTAGACGGTGATGGGAGTATGGCAGGTAGGGCAGAGCAGGGTTGGCGATTTAGCCATAAGGTGACTATGTGTAATGCGTGTGTGTCCTAGGCGAAGACGGGTTAAAAGCACTTCTTTATGGCGGGACCGGTGGAATGAGGAGTCCCAGTATCCTAGTTGCGGTTTGATCTTGTGGAGTTTGATGTGGCATGATCCCATTCCCGTTGCCAGATGGAGCGGAAGTGGGAGCGGAGAGTCAGGAAGAAGTCGGAGAAAGGGAGGGGTCGGGAGGAGGCCAGCAGTAAGCAGGCTGTCTTTGCCGTGCGGTCCGCCTTCTCGTTACCCTGGATGCCGACATATGCCGGGACCCAGCAGAAGGCGATTGTCTTCTGTTGGAAAGTTGTTAAAAAGTGGAAGGTTTGCTGGATGGTGCGGACGAGCGGATGGGGGAGGAGGGTAAATCTCTCAAGGGAGAGAAGTGAACTTTGGGAATCTGAATAAATGACAAAGGAGCTGGCAGAGTGGGTGCGCACAATGTCGAGGGCCTCCACAATCGCGGGGCCTCGCGGGGCAGGCTGACTCCTCGAGAAAGCGGCCGAGCCAGTATCACCGCTGAGGCGGCCGTACCAATCTCCGAGCGGGAACCATCTGTATAAATGAGGACAGTGTCCGGGTGTCGGGTTGCGTGTTCTCGGAGGAGTGACCTCTATACCGTAGCGATCGTGGTAGTCTTTGGTAGGACACACATGTCCCTGCAAAACTTGATAGGGGTAAGGAGCCAGAGAGGGTAGATGCTGTATGAGATGGTGGATAACTGAATGGGGGGGCATGTTGGAAAGGTCCAACAGGAAGGAACGGACCGCTTCAGTGAAGTGCCAGCTCCGTCCGTCGGGTGGGAGTTCAGAAATCGCTGCGTATAGAAGCGAAGAAGGTAGTGTCTGTGCACGGAGGTATATCCTCATGAGTAGCAGACCCCGTAGGAGGGCGAGATGGAGGTAATTGCATTCCACTTGGCGGCTGGAGGCTGGGGAAGAATGGTAGGCACCGGTGGAGAGGCGGAAGCCCCCTATTAAGTACCGGGTCCAAGATACGGAGGCAGGCGTTGGAGGCTAAACCGTATACAACACTGCCATAGTCCAGCTTCGACTGCACCATAGAAGTGTAAAGGAGAAGGAGAGAGCGTCGGTCTGCGTCCCATGTGGTGTGGGAGAGGTGATCTAGGAGAGCGATGGGGCGAGGGGACGCTGGAGGGATTGCTTCAGGTGTTTGAGATGGGGAACCCAGTTGAGCCGTCGGTCCAGAGTCATACCCAGAAATCGCATGGAGGGTACCACCTCAAGAGGATCGCCGTATAAGGTGACAGAGGGAATGGGAAGGGTTGAGGGTCTTCTTCTGTTGAAGAGCATACACTTGGTCTTGAGGGTGGAGAAGCGGAACCCAACCGACGTCGCCTACCTTTCCACCAGATAGATGGTGAGCTGAATTTGTTTTGCCGTTGAACGACGGACGGCTCCCGCCTCGCGAAGTAGATCGCAAGGTCATCCGCATAGATATAGATGGAAGAACGGATGGTGGGTGGAAGGCATTTTGAGACTGTGTTCATAACTATGGAAATTCAAAGAACACTGAGAATGCTTCTCTGTGGAACCTCATTCTCCTGCACGAAGGTGTCTGAAAGGATTGGGCCCACCAGAACTTTAAAGATTCGGAAGGAGAGGAAGCCCCTGATGAAGGTCGGCATGGCTCCGACGAGACCTAGATTTTGGAGCTGAGTGAGGATTATTTTCCGACGTGTGGTGTCGTAGGCCTTCTGTATGTAAAAAAAAAATTGATAGGACGAACTGTCCACTGTCGAAGGAGTGGAGGGGATCAGTAGTGGAGCGAAATTGTCTGAAGCCGGACTGGGTAGCCTGGAAGGAATCACTATTTTCAAGGAAGAAGGATAGTCGCGTAGTGACCATTTTTTCTAAGACTTTGCAGGTACAACACGTTAGGGCGATAGGTCTGTAGTTTGTAGGATCGAGGGAATCTGTGCCGGGTTTTGGGATGGGGGTTACATGGGCCTCCCTCCATCGGGGTGGAAGGTGCCTTCTATCCATATGCGGTTGTATAGGTCTAGTAGGAAAATTTTTAAGGTAGGGTGGATGTGCTGGATCATGCTGTACGGGATACCATCCAGCCTGGGGAAAGGGGATCGCCGAGAGGCCAGTACTGCCTGCAGTTCAAGCATGGTGAACAACCGAGTATAGGTGTTGTCTAGGGACGGTGAAGAGGAGCTATTGTTAGGGGTGGGTACGAGGGAACTGTCCGCGGAGGAAGAAACGGCGGCGAAGTTAGAAGCTAGGTGGTTTGTCACCGATTTGGGCTCGTATAGAAGTCCGTCGTTAGTCCGGAGGACTCGGGTCGGGAGGGGGTATGTCGCCTCTCGACACCCCGTACCTTCTTCCAGATGGTAGCCGAAGGTGTGGAGGTGGTGACGCCGAACACAAAGGCACGCCAAGAAGCTCGGCGCGCTTTCTTCATTGTACGGCAGGCGATGACCCTGGCCCGCTGCATCTCCGTGCGGTGGATGGGAAGTCGTGTACGGTAGAAGCGTCGAATAGCCTTCTTCTTGGCGCGTATAGTCTCCGTGCACTCTGGGGTCCACCAAGGCACCCGTCGGGTGCGGGGGTAGGCGGAGGATCGTGGGATGTTAGTGTACGTAGCCGCTACAACGATCGATTCGAAGTATGCGATGCAGTCGTCGGAGGATCGGAAGTGGGCAGTCATAATGGTTGTAGATGTATTGTCGTGGAAGTGGGACCAGTTAGCTTTGGCAATAATCCGTCTTTCCGGTACCCGAACGGCCTGGTCGGGGCAATTTAGCTTGAGTTGAGCAGGGAAATGGTCACTACCATAGTCCTCTTGAAGGACTTGCCATGTAAAGTCTAGGAGGGCATCGGTCGAGACGAATGATAGGTCTATACAGGATGGAATGCAGCTGGTGGCGTGATAGAATGTAGGAGAGCCGTCATTGAGGCACTCGAAGGAGAGCTCGGTCATGATAATAATCAGGGTCGGGGCCATATAGGTGGAGAGTGTGTCTCCCCACACCCCGTCACTTACCTTCGAGTGCAGGTAGGTGACGGGGTGGTGATATAGGAATATCCAGTAGGGCAAGGCATGGGCCTGGTCCCCAGGATTAGCTCCTGGAGACAGACACACACCTGACGGGAAGAGGCAATGAAGGAATTAAGACTTTCGTAGCTCGTGAATATTCCTCTGCAGTTCTCTGTACTACTGTAGTTTTCGGAGGGTCCATTATTTGACGATGGGGGATGGGTAAAGGTGTAGGTGCTAGGGGGATGGGGTGTGAACGGAGATCTGGGGTTCGCGAAGGCGAAGGATGGGTCAGGAATTGCGTGATCGAGTCGGCCGAGCGAGACTGGAGGCGTGGATCACGGCAGCTAGGAGAGGAGTTTCTTGGTGGGCTTCTGTATTTGGGCCAGGAAGGGGCGCTTCATTTTCCATAGCGGTACCTCCAGCCTGTCTGGGGTCTCACGGTGGACCCTGGGTGGCGATAGGGGGTACAAGAAGGATTGGGCAGGTGGGAGGGAGGACGCGGTCAGAGTGACTGACAAGGATGGGGCCTGGGGTGTTGGGGAGGCAGGTACTGCGGGGGTGGAAGGAGATGAACCAGAGTGTTCTCGTGAAGGGGTGGAAAAACAGCACCAAGAAGCAAGGGCAGATCCAAAAGATGTATGGGCGAGCCGAGCTCCCCTTGGCCACACAATGTACATGCGCCAGTGCCGAATCCACTGGATCCTCGTGGGAGAGGATGTTGTCTAGATTGGATCTCGTCGTGGGAGGCGGGTCATGTAAATCAGCTACTATTGTCAGAGCCTGTGGGGGTAAATTGGAGGGACTTCTGCGGTGGGGTGATATGATCCTCGTAGACGAAGTGTGGGGTGTAAGGGTCCGAGCCGTCTTCTTAGATCTGGGGGAAGAGGGAGAAGCCTGTTCAAAGGCCGGAGAGTCTGGCGACTCGCTCCGGCGTCTCCGCCAAGTGAACAAAGCCGAAAGCAGCGGCGTAAGATAACCCCGGCCTCACCTTCCGACTCCGCACCCTGTCTCGCGCCTCTCAGAGGCTAAGGAGGTCCGCTACTTGCAGGCCTAGGACCTCCCTCTCGAACTTGAAGAAAAGGCATTCGCGGGACGAAGAGGGGTGTGCGCCTTCGCAATTGGAGCATTTGGCTGTGTTGGGGCACTTGTCTGGGTGAGCGATTTCTCCGGAACGAACACACAGTTGGTGCGGTTGTCGATAATCTGAGCTGACGTGTCCGAACTTGTTGCATTTAAAGCAACGGGTCGGGTCTGGGATGTATGGGCGCAGAGTGAATTCGCACGACGCGCGGTCTCCCATACCCCATACAATACGGTCGGGAGGGAGTAAAGTATTAAAGGTAAGAAGTAGGAGCAGGGTGGGGGAGGGGGTACCTCCCTGTCGGGATGTGAAGCGATGGATCTTGATGACATCCTGGGGTGCGAGCTCCTCCAGGAGCTCGTTCACTGTGATCGATAATAGGCGGATGGCGTAAATAGTGCCCTGACTCTGGTTCAGGCTAGGGTGTGGGGAAACGGTGTGCTGATCGGGAAGTCGTGAGATCGAATCGGGGTGAGGAGTTTGCAATTTCTGACCGCCTGTAATGGGGCGTGGTTCGGATTCCACGTTAAACTGTAGGTCTAAGTGGAGTGACAAGCTTGACCTTCGTCAGAATGAACAATTCTGGCGGAAGGAAAACCATGGTTAACCAAGGTTATATATATACTAGTGTACCCGTGCCGTCAAGAATGACGGCAAAATATATATGAACCACGAAAATGGAGACTGCTGCAGAAATAAGAAGACGATTGGCAGAGAACGACAACGTAGGAGAAGAGCAAGCTTATTAAGTCAGGAATGATACCTTGAACACTGTTAGTATAAAAAAGGATAGGATCATTATAAAATATATTTATTATTATTACAAAAGATCTTTTAAAACTACATTCTTTGTAAAAATCCTTGATGCAATAAGTTCTCCTTGTTCTTCAGTTTCTGTAATTTCAACTGGTCTGGGTAGAAACAATCCAACCTTATCGAATGATTGGCCCTGAGATTTATTTATTGTCATTGCTAATGCAGGTATAACTGGAAACTGTCTCCGTTTCATTACAAAAGGCAATGTTGTATCACTTGGCATGAGATCTAGTCTTGGTATGAGCACTTCAGTGTTAGCATGGCTCCCGGTTAATATTCGAGCATGAATGTAATGTTCATTTAGTGACAGTACAACCAGACGGGTGCCATTTAAAAGTCCATTCCTTGGATTAAGGTTTCTCAATAGCATAATTATGGAACCTTTCTTTAACTTTAACTCATGAGGAGGCAATCCTGATACAATTTGTTGATTTAGGAACTCTACAGGGAAGTTTAATGCCGATTCATCATCATCAGCCACATGTGAGTCTGCACTTTTATATGTTACAACATCACCTACTATACGGTCCAATAATTCGTTGTTAAGACTCATTGCATCTTTGTTTTTACATGTAAGAATTATTTTGGTAGCTAGTTCAGCTATTGCTTCAGCACTACTAACTTCAATCGAGTCTCCATATATAACTTCAGGTAAATGATTTTTAATGAGAATATCTCTTGGAATTTCAACAGTACTTGATCCCATGCTAACATCACTTATTAGAGTTCCATCACCAATTTTAAGAAGCCATGTAGAAAATTCATTTTGTCCTGCTGCTCTCATGTTATCACTAAGGGTGAATGTTTGAACATAATTCCAAAGTGGCGAATGCTTGATACATGACTCTATGACATCAATGTTTGAACCTCTTGGGATAACATTGGCTGTTTGGCGAAAATCTCCAGGAGAAGAAGTTTGCCTCCGAAAGGTTTGTTATTATTCATGATTTCCTTTAGTAGCATATCAATAATTCTGAGAGCATTTAAGGAAAGCATAGACACTTCGTCGATAATGAGCACAGAAGCCAGGCGTATACTATTGGACTCATTGGAAGGAATTCTCATTGAAGAAGTTGATGTTTCCATGACTGGAACAGGTAATCTGAATCCACTATGTACAGTGCGTCCACCTAACAGATCTGCAGCGATTCCTGTGGTTGCATATGACAGAATCGTTTTTCCTTTTCGTCTCAAGTAACACATCAAAGTATTGTATAGATATGTCTTTCCAGATCCTGCTGGTCCATCCACGAAGAAGAATCTATGAGCAGCTGTCTCATCATTTTCTGCAGTGATGATCCTTTCAAATATTTCTTGTTGCCTGATATTCAAGCTACTGATTCTTGCTTCAAGTTGATCATGTGGTAATAGATCATATTGCTGAGTCAAATTATTATTATGAGATACTAATCCGGGATCAGGTAGTCCTATTGCCGCACATTTTAAACCATGTATTACCAAGACACTTTCAATATGTTTTAGGCACTCCATTCTTGCTCTTTCAATAGGATATTCTTGGTTGTCATAATCTTCTAGCATTTTTTCTTCAAATTGCTGATAGAGCTGAACTGGGTTATTAGGATTATTCAATGCGCAAATTAAAGCAAACAAATGTCTGATGCGATGAGGAGTTTGGTCCATTGAAGCCTCAGTCAAACATCTAATCCATTCATCATCATTGCTAATCAAATTTCTCTGCTTAGCAGCTTCTTTATAAGTTGCATAAACGACCCCATTAACTGTGCGCAAACTTGTGAAACTAACAGCACCTTTTACATGTAACAGAAGTATCCTGAGATGGTAACGTTGTGAGTCCTTTGGACTAACAGTATACATGCGTGAAATAATTTTTCCAGCACCGCGTTGTCGAGGCTTCCACAAAGTAGTATTGTTATTAAAAACATAATGATATGGTATGGATGTATATTGCAATTCTCGGGCCTGCTGGTCTTGCCGATTCAAAATAAACCAAGCTGTAAGCCGTGTATTTTTACGACTTGCTGCTTCTAATGCACGTCTTTCGTCTCCTTCTGTGAAATATACATTCTGCTCTCTTTCCAAGTGAACTGGCAAACGTATAATGGCATGTGATTTCTTGTGCATTTCATATTCTAACAGACGCCACATCGCTTCTGGGGCACTGATATATCTGGCATTTAAATATTCTGATATCTCGTCGTGAATGATACCTTGAACACTGTTAATCTCCATTTGAGCATTCACGCAATCATATCCTTTGTAGATATATTTATATATATATTTCACTGATTTCACGGATGAACATACTTCGACATTAATGTGGCAGTTGAACTTCAAGCTAAGATACTTATTATAAGGAACAACATATCTATTATCAATTGTATTATTTCTTATAAACAATGTAGTGTTTGGCCGGCGTCTATATAATGGATATCCACCAACATCTGCTTGTGTGTTATCTTTGAATTCTTTAGGGAAACCCTTAGTACATTTGTTATTTTCCATACACGGAGCATTTGGATTTAAGTTGCCGCATGGGCCGTGAATCATACAATCCTTAATAATTTCGTGAAGCCTGGGTTCATCATTAACATTGGGTATTTCTGCACAAACTACTTTATCAATTTCATCAGGGCTATTAAATTTGTCTTCATCTATTATGAATAAAATATGTGCATGAGGCAGGCCACGTTTCTGGAATTCGATGGAATAGCAGTAAGCTCTAATAGTGCCAAAAACGCTTTTTTCTAAGATATCCTTCATTAATTCTTCCAATTTTATGTGAAAAACTCTTGCCACAATATCTGGTCGGTCTGAAGGCTGCTGCCCGAAGAAGAGATTATCTTTTATTTCACTCCAGGAGGGGTTGCATGTCATTGTCATGAATAAATCGGGTTTTCCAAATTTTCTAACCAAAGCCATGGCGTCCTGGTAACGCTCCCTCATGTTTCTAGGTGATCCTTGAAACGACGATGGCAATATAACAGTTCTCCCTACCTGAGTTCCTGCATTGTCAGCAACATTGGCTAAATGATCAGATAGCCCTTGATATTGTTCAACTTTAAGGCGTCTTTGTTGATACTTGACAAAATTTAAATTGTTGGCCTCTACTTGAATGTAGGAATCTACAGCCCATTGCTGGAATAATTTTCCTCTGTGCAGAAGTGCGTTATACTCATCTCTCACTGTAGTTTGAGCCACCTTGTATTGTAACATGCTAATATTGTTACGTCCATTGTTGCGTCTATTGTTGGTAATTAAGTTATCATTAATACTCATTCTTGGTTGCCATCCTGGTTCTCCATAAGGAAAGAATAATGGATAGACCATAGGGTCAAGATTTGGACTCAATATGTTCAATGTAATGAGAGAAGCTTTATTATTTCGTGGATATACACGAAAATCCCTGTCAAAAGGAGGTTCTCCATCATTATTTGTGAAAATCATAGCTACCTCATCCACAGATGGTAAATTGTAACGTCTTCGGTCACTGTTTCTGTCTCGGTTAAATACCATGTTAACAACTGGTGTCGGAATATTGTGTTCTGATGCTCGTTCATTTTCTTCTCTTTCAACTTCTCCTAGCATTTTGTATGCCAAAGCATAAACATTATTTGTCCTGATCATTTGGTCCAAGAATGTCATTATTTCTGCTATGCACCTAAAATTATTGTGATTACTTAATCTAATACCAGTAGCCATTCTCGAATCCACTACATATAGCTGGGCATACTGTCGTGATTCACCTTCATTTGGATGTATATTTCCAGTTCGATGGTATATTTGGCCGTGTATTCGAAAGCAATATGGCCCATGACCAGGAACATGGGATAACTGTGCTCCCATTGAAGCGAAAGATAATGCAGAATTATAGGACCTGATGTTATCGTTGAAATGTCTGTAATTAGAATTCATTGGATTACTCATTAAGTCTTGAAGATATGCTGGAGGATCTCTTCGGCGTGGTAATATTACTTTGCCCTTATGGCAACAGTTGTTGAATTTACCATCTGTCAGACGTTCTACTACAAAATGCTTAGCATTGCAATATTGGCAAACAATATTCATAGGTCCGCATGAGTGTAATAAATAATTTTCCTCATCAAATGTATTGTTATTAACTCTATGAGCCGGAAGTAATGTATTTCTTCTATTTTGTATCCTTCCAGACGCTCTAATTCTTTCAATTGCTATTCTTGCTTCAGTTTCTTCCTGTGTTTCTTGTTGTCTTCTTTCGACCATCCTTAATCTGGCTGCTCCAAGTCTTGCTTCAGTTTCTTCCTGTGTTTCTTGTTGTCTTCTTTCGACCATCCTTAACCTGGCTGCTTCAAGTCTTACTTCAGTTTCTTCCTGTGTTTCTTGTTGTCTTCTTTCGACCATCCTTAATCTGGCTGCTCCAAGTCTTGCTTCAGTTTCTTCCAGTGTTTCTTGTTGTCTTCTTTCGACCATCCTTAACCTGGCTGTTTCAAGTCTTACTTCAGTTTCTTCTTGTGTTTCTTGTTGTCTTCTTTCCATTATCCTTAACCTGTCCGCTCCAAGTCTTGCTTCAGTTTCTTCCTGTGTTTCTTGTTGTCTTCTTTCCATTATCCTTAACCTGCCCGCTCCAAGTCTTGCTCCAGTTTCTTCCTGTGTTTCTTGTTGTCTTCTTTCCATTATCCTTAATCTAGCTGTTTCAAGTCTTGCTTCAGTTTCTTCTCGAGTTTCGCTACGTCTCCTCTCCGTTATTCTTCTCATTTCAATTTCGTTCCTGCGAGTGATTCTATTTTCGCTGTGCACAACAGAATCAATATCTTCATTTACATCAACCACATCAATCGTAGTGTCTGAGTTCCGTCTTGCTTGGGTACGATTGTATCTTTCCTGAGCTCTTTGTCTGGCCTTCCTTTCTCTTGGTAAGCGACGTCTTCTTTCTGCGGGGTCTTCCATGTTTTATATTTCACAACAATATATTTTGTGGTTGAACAACAATACTCCAGCTAAGAAAAAATTTATTCCAAAAGCTTTTAATTTATTTGGAATCCTATCAGTTTAATTAACACGTATCATAGTTACTTATAATAAAATAAAATAAATAATTAATCTCGGAAGGTGAGCTTGGGCAACATTTTAATTTGCTAAGCAATAATTCATAGCTTCTAATTATTCCTATCTAATTCCTTCAGAGCGTGACACAATTCTGCAACAAACAGACAGACAAACAAACAAACAAACAAAACTGGGCTATTATTATAATGGGGATATTTGGGTGTTCGTAACTTCCTTATTTTTAAATTTTTAAAATTTTGTTTCTATTAACAAAAAAATACAATACATTCGAAATTTCAGCAAAATCCAATACCATTTAATGGTGGCTGCCAGAGGTCAAAGTTCAGTACTTTAACATATTTCACCATAGACGCCATGAATATCTTGTTTAATTCTAGATATATCCCTCTAAGGTACATTATTCTTACTGGTACATACTTTTTAATCCATATTAATACGACGCTTCTATATAAAATAAAATATATAACAACCAAGGAAAACGAAATGCTAACACCAACTCCTAACTCCCTAGTCGGCTGTTCAACGCAACTTCGCAGCAATATCCATATACCTCCAATGCAGCTAAGATATACAAGATAACATGAGGCAAAACTAAGTTGAGGAACCAACGCAAACTGAAAAAGTAGCTGAACTAACTCTTAATCTAATAAATTCCACTTTACGATTAAAGGTAAAGTCAGCGACAAAATATAATTTACAATCAATGACAAAGCAAGATAAATGAGTTTGATCAAATAACTAACCGAATTTAGTATTATACATATGTAAATTGCTAACATACAATAGATTAAACCTTACAAAAGATTAAATAGATTAAATATTATAAAACTAATACGAAATAATTGTCAAATTCGAAATCAAAGCAAGGAGAAAAGTACCATCAAAACATGACTGAGAGCCTTATTGAAAAACTCACTCAGTATCTTAGAATGTGCGATATGTAAACTAATGTTTTCTGAGGTATTTCAGGTATTAGCCGACTGCCAAGCATACCTCCTAAAATTAGCAGAAATTCGCACCGTACCGTTGAATTTTCCATACTATTTGAGCTACCAAATGCATAATAATTTGCGAAGTGTTCGTATCCACGGCAATATATGATCTGTGGTAAACATTTTCCACACATGTTGCGCGTTGCTAAATTGGTAGCTAGCAACATTGTCTCTACAAATTGCCTGATTGTCTTCTCATATTTACTTGTAATAGTAAATGAATTGGCATCACCAAGGAGCCACACTGCAAGAGAAATATGGCTAATTGGCCACACATTAGCAAATTTGTCTGGGAACAAACTACCCTCACAACGGAAAATTATGCCTACCTTCTTCCATTACCATAAAATCCTGAAGAAGACCATTCATTAGAGCGCTACACTTGTGGCTGAAGAAGTTATGGTCTTCTTGGAAAAACACGTAATTACAAAGCTGGAAAAGGTCTTCCAGCAGTAAAAGAAACTCGTTGAAAACAAATCAAACGTGACCAAGCGTTCTGCCACCCTGGTTGGCCATGAGGAGAATCTCAGAAATGAACTTCATCATCTCTTCGACATTGCCCACGCAGATGTATTGAACCAGATCAAGACAGGGCTTTCCTGGTGACGCAGAGGGAAATAGGACAGCGAGGTTACATGGGTTGTGTTGACAAAGCTCTATTGCCAAGAAGAAAATCAGAGCAGCTGAGAAAAATGAGCCACTTAATAAAAAACGTTGCAATGAGGCTAAAAACATTAGTGCAAGAGAAGAAACTGTGATGCTTATATCGTCTTCTGAAGGTGAGAATGATACTGCTATTACAAGTAATATTTCTGAAGAGGAAGAAGTCGGACCTGCTGGAGATCCATTGACATCTGTTTCAGCACCCAAGCGAGCCAGGAGAAACATCATCAGCAAAGATTTGGGTGTAGTCTTAGACAGGACCAAAATTAGTGATCGCAATACAACACACCTCCTCCCAACCATAGTCAGTAGTTTCAGCCGGCCCATTATCCTGTCACTATTCGGGTTCAGATGATCCTGCAGGGAACAAGGTAGAGAGAATGAGTTCCATATATATATATATATATATATATATAATATATATATATATATATCACCAGGTAGCTCAGTAGTTAAGGGTGGTGAGGATGAGTCCGCTCCCAGCTGCTGGCACCGGGTTGGATTGAGCTGGCCCATAATCCTGTCAATGCTCGGGTTCAGGTAACCCCGGGTGGGAAAAGTAAAAAAATTTAAAAACATAAAAAAACTCAATTTAGCTAACAAAATCTTTTCTTCAATTTTTCATCTTAGTCTAACTTAACAAGGTTTTGTAAAAAAACAAAGAAAAGCTATTACATGATATTATTGCCCGCAGTACAATTTGCACCTCTCCCGAAAATAAATTCCTTTAATCATAAATGTGGTCTTAAGTTTTTTAATAAAGATTTTTTTCAGTAATAAAATGAAAGCGCAATTTTTGTATAAATTTCTGTCACAAAATACTTAGATTTAAAAATGTTTATAAATATTTATTATAAAGTCTCTCCATTCACAGTTTTTAATCTCCATTCACAGTTTTGAAGGCTTTTGTTTGAAGTATACCATTATTGTAAACGAAAGTCAATAAATGTCGCAAAATAAAAACAGTCCCAGGGTTTAAATGATATGCGCATATGCTAAACCATATTAACATTTCGCGCATGAAAGCTTATCATATATAAGCATATTATAATAACGTACCCCACTTACGTTGTGAGAGGTGAGGGCGGAGAGGGGGGGGGGAGAAGAGGGGAAATATGAAAAACGCGTAATTTGCATAATGAAATTTTATTCCCTTTAAAATGAATTTCCAACTTCGTATCTAAAAATTTTCCGACAAATTTTTCCTCTTTCTTTGTGTGAATTTGACACTGGGAGCGAAAGGAGTTTATTAATGAAGAGAAAATTAAATTTCTTCGTTATAAGTCGGAAGAAGAAAGATTTGTGATTCGCAATTACCTCATTTTTTTTCATTTCATTTTTCTTATAGGTTAAAATAGGTTAAATAGTTTACGTTCTTGTCCCCGCGAATATTCCTTTTTAGCTCTGGGAAAATGAGTTGGTATCCCATTTGTCTCATTTAGAGTCTCGACAGGCTATTATGTAAACAGGTTATAAACTCGACATTGATAAAGGTATATGAATACATTAGGTGTTAATAAAATGGCACGGTGCCATATTAGTAAAGTGTGGTGACTCCTTATATTAAAATTAAACTCATTATTTACCAAGGCCAGACACTTAATCTAAAGTTCCCGGGTGCGAGTTTCGGCTCAGAATTCAGGTTTCAGCGATTAAAGTCTTCCTTGCAGGGTAGAGGTTGGAACCCAAGATAAGTTGTAAATCCCGTTCGTCACATGGACTTTGCCTTTATGAAAGATCATATTAGGAATATGCAAAAGATGAATGAATTTTACCATTCCAAAACAGTTAAACAACGCAAACATCATTATTATTATTATTATTATTATTATTATTATTATTAACCAACTAAAAATATTTTCTTTTATAAAAAACAGGATGTCGACTACTGACCGAGATGACTTGCAGTACAATAGCTAAAAAATCCTTTTTCTTTACATTATGTGCTTTGGGAGTAGATCTTCAAGTCAGAACAATCTCCATATACGCTTTTAGACGGTAATGTCTGCTATTTATTGTTTTCTTCCTCAGCAACGTGTGTGTGTGTGTGTGTGTGTGTGTATGATCGACTCTAGCAGATTTAGTTAAGGATTTAAGGATTTAATATAAGGAAACGGAGAGCAATCTATATGATTTATGCTTTCGTAGCTATTTTATTTATATAACACCATTAGCGCTTTTCTTCCTTCGTATGACGCCTGGTTTTATCTTAACGCAAATATTGTATATAATAATAAAAACAAGCAATTCATTTTCTTAGATTGTGGAAGGGGTGCCTCCACAAATGGCTCATATATAAATTGCTCTTTTCCATCCATTCACAAAAGTTTTTCTCATTTTACCCAATTTTTCCATAAATAATTCGGTTCTTGGTTCTCATATTTTGCTGGCTTAAGATGTGGTTTCATTTTAACTCCCTTATTTCCTTTAAAGTAATAGTTTGCTTACGAGAAATGTCTAGCTTGAAACGCGTTTATACCTATGAGATGTAAATTTTATCTTAAAAAGGTTTATCCTAGTGCCCGATGACTCAGTTTCTTTGGGTGAAATTGAGCATATAGTTATAAATATTTTTAAAATATCTTATTAACCTTAGTATGTATATATATATGTATATATATTCACGTTCTTCTCCATTTATAATTTATTATTGGAGATAAAGTGCTGCATGCATATGTAAGTTAACGTAAGTCGTTTATATGCACACCTGCTGATCGGCGGTCTATTTTTAACATCATTTTCACCCAAACTTAATATAAAGGTTTTTGCATACTATTATCATATGATTTACATAAAAAGGTTCATTTCCTTTGTCTTTTATTTCTACTACGTTGTATAATGCAAAGAAATTTTAGACATCTGTGACCATTATTTATCTTAAATTATTTACTCCCACGTTCTTGAAGATTTTGAAAAAAGTTCTCTTTCATTTGCTTCAACTTCAAACGTACAGTAAGAGAACATTTTATGTAAAAAATTAAGGTGATATAATCTGAACTTTAACAGTCATTAAAATCTGTTTTCCACTCTCGCATAAATAATTGGTATAATTTCCTAAGGTTAATATGCTCTGAGACAGCAAATCAATAGGCTTTGGGGGACTTAAATAGCTTCTTTATACGAATTATTTCCGTTTTTAAATGTTCCACTTTGAATTAAGAACTTAAATTTAAATCATTATAATTTTATCTACAGATGGATAGATAGATAGATAGATAGATAGATAGATAGATAGATAGATAGGAATAAACCAAACAAAACTGTAAAACAAATATTTGGTCAAATATAAATTCTATAAATTCTTCTTTGATTTCTCATTTGTCATCTGCTCTCAGCCGCGATCATCAGGTCACGAACAGTCCATTAACTTTTGGCTAAATCATCGCTGCCATCGGTCATCCTATACCTTTACTCACAAAGGTCAAAGGTCATAAATAACGATCATCCTTTTATAAACAGAGTTCTCGTAATGGAAGTGCAAAACGGTTGAAAAATCAAAAAGTAAAAAATATAATGAAAAAAATTTCTTTAAATCCAAAACGTATTGGACATCATTCCGAAGATGGGAACAAGGATTTGTTCCAAATCAGGGATTCGTGGACGATATCCTTAAGAATGGTTCGCAAGACAAACGAAATACTTTGATTTATTCATTAAGCTTTCTTTAGTGGATTTTCCTTCGGCTCTTTTAATAGGAAAGTCTTATTTCAGATAACGAAATTTGCATATATAATTATTTGTTATTGTACAAAGTTTTAGACTTCCTCATTCGCTCGCTACACACACACACACACACACACACACACACACACACACACACACACATATATATATATATATATATATATATATATATATATATATATATATATATACATTCAACTGCAAAGAACACGCAGTATAAATAACGTAAAGAACGACGCTTGTATAGGAGATATTCCGCGCAAGACGAGAGAGAGAGAACGAAACAAATGAAAAAAATGACCGGCAATCGGAAGATCCCGGGTTCGTTTCCCAGGTGGTTACCTCATTTTTTCATTTGTTTCGTTCTCTCTCTCTCGTCTTGCGCGGAATATCTCCTATACAAGCGTCGTTCTTTACGTTATTTATACTGCGTGTTCTTTGCAGTTGAATGTATATAATGTTACGGCATGCGGGAGGTGCCCCCTTGGGGCATTGGTTTCTGCGAGTATGTAGAAGAATTACGGCATTTGGAAGAGTGAGGCCCATTGTGTAATGGTATCGCGTCTGACCGGCAATCGGAAGATCCCGGGTTCGGTTCCCAGGTGGTTACCTCATTTTTTCATTTGTTTCGTTCTCTCTCTCTCGTCTTGCGCGGAATATCTCCTATACAAGCGTCGTTCTTTACGATATATATATATATATATATGTAAACCCTGCCAAATTGAGCATACAGAAAAGTTTTGGTACTTGGAGGTTATCTCCCCCCCCACCAATTTTGACAGAATATTTTTGTTAAAACTAACGAAAATATCACGACTTAACCTAACCAATTATCAGGGGCGTACAGTTGATCTATTATTAATTATAACATTGTTTGTTTCTGGAATAGTATTTACTATTTACTAATAGATCAACTGTACGCCCTTGATAATTAGTTAGGTTAAGTCGTGATATTTTCGTTAGTTTTAATGAAAATATTCTGTCAAAATTGGTGGGGGGTGGGGGGGGGATAACCTACAATCACCAAATTTTTTATCGAAAACCTTCATTTTCTATGCAAAGACTTTGTCTAGGTTACAAACTGAACGTATCGTCTGACCGAAGACCGATTGATTGATTGAGTGAGTGATGGAGTGATTGATAGGAAATTCTTTGGCGTCGTATCAACGAGGTTGTTAATGGTGTCGTACGTCAAAATGTCTCGTTCAATATGTCGCCTTTTATTCATGATTCCCTAATCCTGTGAATGGTTTCTTAAGGGAAAGTTAATAATATATTTCACTACATGAGTAGGCGAAAAGTTAACCATTGTTCAGAATGGACATCAGTAGTTACAGAACGAGGATCAAGTAAAGATAAGCACCCCCAGCCTTCTTTAATTAGCCTTATAAGGCTAACTAACGAAAATATCACGACCTAACCTAACCAATCGTTAAGTCAACTGTACGCCCTTAACGATTGGTTAGGTTAGGTCGTGATATTTTCGTTAGTTAGCCTTATAAGGCTAATTAAAGAAGGCTGGGGGTACTTATCTTTACTTGATCCCAGAACGATAACATGGGACCTTCACTCGATAGGTAAAACCCAATATTTTTACATGGCTTGTAGGCATCGCAAATAATGTAAATTTTTACAAGGACACCTTAACTTTATTTGCATATATTTGCATTCAGTTTGTGGCTCGGTGAGCAGTCGTTCTTACAGTCGCCACCGTAAAAGGAAGATTAGTATAAGCTAAGGAGATGGTACACATTTGGTCGGCTAATTTGTTTTTGTACTAACAGCCTAGGTTGTATGGGGACCTAAATTTGTGACGCGGAATCCGAACCACAGGTCCTTACGTTATCTGAACGCAGAAAATGGTAGCTTAGTCAACTATTACCCAATCTTAATGTCACTTAACTTCGCTGACATTTTTACCAAAAGTGGTCAATTGGTGTAACAACTTGGCAACAAAGGAAGCTCATATAATACACAGACAAATGGTATTTGGAGGGTTTTCATTTTCGGATGAGTTTCAATACGATTAATTTACAAAGTTGAATGGACATATACATGTTACAGGGAATCTGCGTAACAAGGGATTTCATGAAATCCCTAAAATGTTCAGGATTCCTTGTAAGGTTGAGTCGTGATATTTTCGGCTCTTTTCCAAAATCCGGACCATTCTTTATATCTAGAAAGTTACATTATTATTATGTGTTTCTGCGTGCTGAGTTCAAAAAAGTTATTCTTTTTTTGGAGAAATGAAAAATAAAAAAGTTACAGCAATTTTTATATATAATATTTACAGTACATACAGTATACAGTATATCTCCAAGAATGGTCAAATATAAATTTCGATCTTTGTGACGCTGACGTCACATAAATTCACATAAATAGCAAACAGTCAAATGCTTTAAATTATAACCAGGTATGAAAATAAAAACCCACTCTAATAGACAGAGTTTATTTCCACAACAGTTTCGATGCCCACTAGCATCCTCCTCGGGTGGATACAGAAAAACGAATGAACCAAAACAAGAGGGAAAAACAGTCCAGGGACCGACCGTTAAGAAATTCGCACCTAGGTTAGATCCCGTTCTCCCGACACCAGAAGGGCATTTTCATTAAAGGGACCCGCTAATAAGTACATTCGCACAAATTTAAAACTATCTTCCTGTTCTAAACATACAGATTCTATTATTTTTTTACATAATTATACATTTATTATTAAGTTTATTACATTTAATATTGCATTATTATTTATTACAAAAATTATAAATTTATTATTACATTGGTTATTACATTGTTGTTTATTATACAGAACTTATAACCAATGTAACCAATGTAATAATAAATTTATAATTTCTGTAATACATAATGCAATATTAAATGTAATAAATTTAATAATAAATGTAATAATTATGTAAAAAAATAATAGAATCTGTATGTTTAGAACAGGAAGATAGTTTTAATTTTGTGCGAATGTACTTATAAGCGGGTCCCTTTAATAAAAATGCCCTTCCGGTGTCGGGAGAACGGGATCTAACCTAGGTGTGAATTTCTTAACGGTCGGTCCTTGGACTGTCTTTCCCTCTTGTTTTGGTTCATTCGTTTTTCTGTATCCACCCGAGGAGGATGCCACTGGGCATCAAAACTGTTGTGGAAATAAACTCTGTCTATTAGAGTGGGTTTTTATTTTCATATTTTGACCTTCACGTAGAAAAAAGTGAATTTTTTTGCATTTATAACCAGGTAACTGATTTAAATTTTCGTATGCTTTCCATTGATCACTTATAATGGTCGAGCCAACTGCTATATTAGCTTTAATACAGTCTAAAAGAGTTTCTCGATCACGATGTGGTACTGCGCAAATCTGAAACAAATAAGTATAGGTTAGGTTAGGTTAGTTTAATTTTGATTACCTCTCTAAGATAGTTGTTGAAATCGACAGCAGAAGAATGACTTATGCGAGGCTCTTCTTCACAAAATTCGATAGCGATATACTCTTTCGTCCAGCTATATGTATATAGATAAGGATATTTTTTGCAATGGAAGGTTGGAACCCTGGAGCCATGTTCCTTTTCTTATATTGATTTTTTTCGTCACATTTCCCCTTGCGGCACCTCCAAACAAAACGGTTTTCATATTTGATCAAAGTCATAGGATGTTTTCTTCAACATGCTTCTGCGGATTAATAATGTCGTGTTCTTGGAAGAATTCAATTGCATCTTCTTCAGTTTTTTGGAATAATGATTGTAAATTTTCCCTTTGCATAATAATTCACTGTATTAAATTCTGAAAACAAATTAAAAATTTTAGAAACTGATATTTAGCGATATATGTAAATAATGGTAATAAAAATTGCTGTAACTTTTTTTTTTTTTTTTAATTTCTCCAAAAAAAGAATAACTTTTTTGAACTCAACACGCAAAACCACATAATAATGATGGAACTTTCTAGTTATAAAGAACGGTCTGGATTTTGGAAAAGATCCATATTTTCGTTAGTTTTAACGAAAATATCACGACTTAACCAATCGTCAAGGGCATACAGTTGACCTAACTGGGCATTCAATAATTTTACCTGTAGGTTTAACGAAAATATCACGACTTAACCTTACATGAAATTCCTGAACATTTTAGGGATTTCATGAAATCTCTAGTTACACAGATTCCCCGTAACATATCAATCGTTTCAAGAATTCTGCCTTCAGTCCATTGTTCAACATGGGGATCTTGTAATTGTATATATACAGGCTAACTGTATATACAGGGTTGACAAAAGTAAATAGACACACGATGACTGTCCTCAAAAACAAATGTCAAAGTTCATCAATGGAATGCCAGAACGTATTGAACGTACTGATTCAATAAGTCTGTTATTTCTCTTGACATTTATTATCAAATCACAAACTATGCAAAAACCAAACGTGTCTGTTTACTTTTGTTAACTTTCTGTATGAATGAGCAGTGTGACCGTTTCAGTTCAGTTCAGTTATTTGGAAACAACGAGCAACAGTATGTTTGGCGAAAATCAAATACTGCATTCAAGGAAAAAAAAAAACATCCTTCCTACGGTTAAACACGGTGATGGTAGTTGCCTTCTATGGGGATCTTTTATAGCTTCTGGTCCAGGAAAGCTCCTTATCATCAATAGAATCTTAAATTCGAAGAAATATCAGGGAATTTTAGGAGAGATGTGAATGGATCACAATAAGTAAGAATACATAAAAGTAAGTACAGAAAAGAGCACCATGAAAGGGCTTCGACAAAAGAATGTCAATCTTCTCGAGTGGCTCAGTCAAAGCCCGGAACTCCATTTAATCGAGAATTTATGGTTTGATTCAAAGAAAGTGAAAACACAAAGTATGAAATAATTTTGTAAATAAATGTATGAAAACTTTTGCATTTTAACTTTTTCATTTTCCTCAAATTCTTTGATGTTTTACAATTTATGTTGAAGTTAAACAAATTTTTTTTTATTTGTTAAATTTTTCCAAACGAACGGAAAATTTTTTATAACTATCCTATGCATGGTACAAAAGTTAAGAACGAATATAAATGAAATATTTCTCTGCACAAATATTTATGGGCGTTACTGTATATATATATATATATGATGCAAACCCACAAGGAAAAAGAAAAATGATTCCAAGGCCTTTCGTGTATTCAGAAGTACACCCTAACGAGGTGCGTACTTCTGAATACACGAAAGACCTTGGAATCTTTTTTTTTTTTCCTTGTGGTTTGCATGCATCATTCATTCATTTCACGTGTTTAATTGTGAAATTCATCCCGTATATATAGTGACGAATAAGAGGACAAGTTGATGGTACATGTTTATTTTCAGAATACGCTTGATTTTAAATTTTTAGCACTGATAGAAATTGAAATTTCCGAAACGTCTGTAAATAAACTTGTACCAACTCTTCGTGCTCTTATTCCTCACTAAGTTACGGTTCCCCAACAACAAACCCTTTAATCAAGTTTTACACACACACACACATATATATATATATATACATATATACACACCTTTCCTTTCAACCTTTCAAATGTTCCGTGCGATGATTCCTCATTTCACAGAGGTCAAGCTTGTCGCCCCTCCTTTCGAGTTGGCCTGGTGAAGTAGTGAGTTGGTTTCTTGTACTCTCCACCTCACATAGCCAGGTACGCCCGGCTCATCGGGGATTGTTTCTAAGCCAGGCGTCTAATCTTCTTTTGAAGATGTCCACTGCAACACCATTCATGCTCCTTAGGTCTTTGGGCAGCTGATTAAACAGTTTTGGTCCTCTCACAACAAAACTGTTTTCTTTCACGGTTAAGGATGTACCCTGTTTCGCCTTTAATTTCGGAACACGACACAGTCTTCCTTTTCTACTTTCCACCGTTGTTTGGGGAGTTATAGGGTTCAGATTAAGATTAGGGACTAGTTTCTCCATTATTTTCCAAGTGTAAATAATGGTGTATCTCTCTCTTCTCCTTTCCAGTGAGTATAGGTTTAGTTCGGGTAACCTTTCCCAGTAATTTAGTTCTTCGCACCCCTTGATCTTGGCTGTGAAGCTTCTCTGAATCCCTTCTAGCTGTCTAATGTCTTCTATTTTATATGGGGATGTTAGGACCTAGCAGTATTCCACTTTGGGTATGATCAGTGTTTTCAGTAGAAGAATCATTATATTCCTATCCCTTCGTTTAAAGGTTCTCAGTATCTGCCCAGTTATTCTCTTTGCTCTGTTTACTGCTATCTCATTTTGTGTTTCAAATTTCGCATCATCAGTCATTACCACCCCTAAATCTTTTGCTCCAGAATTTCTCTGAATTTACTGTCCATTTGGGATATAATATTTCATGGATTTTAGGTCTTCTCTTTTTCCGTACCTTAACAGCTGAAATTTCTCAGTGTTAAACTTCATATTGTTGTCTTCCTTCCACTTGTAGATTCTGTTCATGTCGGTTTGAAGAGATCCTATACCTTCTGGGTTTCTTATTTTTCTACTGATCTTTGTGTCATCGGCAAAGGATGTTACTGTGCTGTCTCTGGTAACGTCCTCATCTATGTCAGTTAACATGATTATGAAGAGTAGTGGAGCTAATACTATTCCTTGTGGTACTGAGCTGAGGACTTCTGATGAAGATACTCCTTGTACTGTAATGACTTGCCGCCGCTCACTAAGGAAATTATATATCCATTTCCCTACTTATATATCCATTTCGCTACTTTTCATGTTATTCCCTCAATATTTTGTGCATTGCTGTGGAAGCGGCACGCTGCGTCCATAGAAAGTAAATTGGTTACAAAACATACATCGTCTAAGTTAGCGTATCACGCAAGTAAGAAAAAAACAGCGTAATTACCCAGGTCTAATTTTGGGAATTCAGTACCCTTTTAACATAATCCCTTCTACAAACTCGTTTTCAATGTCATTTAACGTCAAAAACTCTCGTATTTGACGAGCAAAATATCATTAAGTACCAAACCACGCCTTTAAGTGAGAAATTTGCTTTTGGGAGTTGTTAATCTATCGTAAGTGTATGTTTGACAAGCTATATGATTAAAAGGAATTCACATAGAAAGTCGTGATGGGTATCAATCGGCGGGAAATTAAACAAGGAAAACCTCTCTTCCAGGAGTTGCTATAAGAAATGAATAGTTTAGCTCGGAAAGAGTGAAACCTATGAATTTTTTAAAAAAGTCCTTCAATCACGAGTCTCGTTAGTACACTTAAACTTAAGTAATTCACTTCATATGCTCAGTAATATAAGACCTTTAACTAACATATATTTGAAAACCAAAGTCACTCCTTAATTACAAAACTAAAACTCATGTTTTAAAATACGCAAAATTCAGTTTTGTATATCCGTACGCGGATGAAAATTGATGACGTAATGGTCCAGAGCCGTATAACAATACGCAAATCAAAGTAAAAGTGTGAAAAGGTGTTTTTTCTTATCCACTCCATATTCTCCTTTCGGGGCTTTTCCGTTCTATGGGCACCAACGAGGTTAGGTCAGGTTAGGTCAGGTTAGGATAGGTTAGGCTATGTTAAGCAAGGTTAACTTAGGTTAGGTTAGGTTTGGGTTTGGTTAGGTTAGGTTAGGTATGACCCAGTGGCGTACTAAGGGGGGGTGCGAGGGGGGCGGTTCGCCCCGGGTGACAGCCAGGAGGAGGGTGCCATCGGGAGAGTTGAAATACCAGTACAAGTTTTCAAACCAAATGAAAAATTCGCCAAAGTAAGAAAAAAATTTAAAAATTTTCAAACTATTACAACAGCTTAATGTTAATTTCCACTATAAAATAAATTTTTATTTTTATTGGCAATACAAAATTTACAAACGAAAAATTAAATATTTGATAAAAATTACATCGAAAGGCGAGAGAGATGGAGAGAGATAGACTGGACATAAACCTGTGCCGTGGTCAAGGATATGACAACACTGCAACTATGGCTGGGATTCATGGTGGTGTTCAGTCAAAGATCAGAGAGATTAATCCCAAGGCTTTGTTTGTGCCTTACGCAAATCATTCTCTGAACTTTTGCGGAGTGCACTCATTTGGAAGCGTTTCTTCATGTGACTTTTTTTGAAACCTTGGAGAGAGTCTATTCCTTCTCTTCAGTCTCAACTCATTATGACGCTGTGAAACCAGTGAAGCCAAATTTTGAAAAGCTGACCTCAACCCTTGAAGTACTGTGCGATCCCAAAGAAAATGTGGACACAAGAGGATCAGCTCAGATTTTGCGTCTGCTGTATGCGATTTCTCTTTTTGAGTTACCTTTCTTTCTGGTGTGAATTCCTGGAAGAAATTAATCTCACACAAAAATATTGCAAACAGTTGGAATCAGCCTTGAAAAGTGCATTGTGAAGCTCCAAGCTCTAAAACTGTTTCTTGAAGATCAGCGCAATGAAATTGTGGAGAGGGCCATTCATCATGCAACTACCAAGTGTGAGGAAATGGGCATTTCTATGGAGAGAAGAGGGAGAGTAAAGCTCCGGAAAATGATGCCAGGAGAGATGGCAAAGGATGCTGGTCTCACATTGCCAGAGAAGTAAAAAGGGCTATGTTTGAATGTCTTGATCGCTTTCATCAATCTTCGCTGTTATTCAGCCAAACACTTTGGTTGTTGCAACAGAAGAAGAACTTCGGAAGTATATTCCAATTTGACTCAGATTTTCGATGAATTCTCTGATGAAGATATCAGTGTGGAAATTGGACGACTTCGGAGGCATTTGGAAGCTGCCAAAATCAGCGTTGAAGAGGCAAAGAAATGGACAGCATTGCAGTTTCTGGAGTTTATTGTGAAAAGGGATTTTGTGAATCTTTGCCAAGCTTGTCACCGTGTTTGAGATTCTTTTTGATTGTCTGTGTGTCTATTGCTTCATGTGAAAGAAGTTTTTCCAAATTGAAATCGATAAAAAATTTCTTTCGCTCGACCATGAGTCAGACAAGATTGACAAATCTGGCTTTACTTTCAGTTGAACATGAATATGCAAAGAAGGTGAATTTTGATGAGGTCATTAATCAATTTGCAGAAATTAAGGCTCGAAAGCAGGGACTGTGAATCCTCTCTATTATCTTTGAAGAATAGGCTGAGTGTTAAGACTGGATTTCCTGTGTTTTTTGCATAAAATAAAATGCAGTATTACCTGTTCACTGAATTTTTAATGTCCTGCATTTTTCTTATTTCCAATTTCCTTATGACTACTGTACTGTTTAAAAATCTACTCGCAAACATAATATATTTTCCTGTGTTTAAATTTTACAATTATTTATGGGGGGTGCCAAAGGAAGGATCCGCCCCGGGTGCCAAATACTTTAGGTACGCCCCTGGTATGACCAATAATAATGATAATGTAATGTGATAAATCGTCCAATTTTTGAAGAAACGACAAATATTTTTTGTTTTTAGTTATGTTCAAAGCTGTTAAATTAAATAAATTAAATTTCTCCTATTCAAATGTTCTGATTATTAATAAAAAGTTAAAATAAGTTCAAAAAATATTAATTTCTCTCATTTCAATGGTGCCCATAGAACGGAAAAGGTCTCTCCTTTCTTCCATGAGAAGGAGTGGATTGTAACTTACAATTCAGATTTAAAATTTCCTATATACGAGGAGTATTATGTCAGCGAAGTCCAGCTGCAGATATATTTTAATTTTCTGACTGATTAATATACCCATATTTGTATATATTAACCCTTTAAGAAAGTTTCGTAGGTTTAAATTATGAATGCGTGTATTTGAAGCGCTACCAATTTGTATCAGTCGTTCTTGAAGGGTTAATAAGCAAAGATAATTCAAAAGTAACAGTATAGAGGGATATCCTCATCAACCGGCCCAAATTTTATTTCTCGGTAGTATGTAATCTTGTCTTTAATTACTCGTTCAAAACGCTTTACAAGTTTACGCTGTATGGTTAGACGTGAGTGTTAGTGGTCGATAATTACTTGACATTGCTCTGTTACCGCCTTTGTACACAAGAACAATGCTCACAATCTTTACTGTGAACGGTGTTCACCGGTATTCATCTTTTATATCCTACATCCTCTTTTTTCCGTATTCATAGTGTCATTTATTATTAATATATATATATAATATATATATATATAATATATATATATATATATATATGGTTTAATATTTATAACTGCAATTCTTATTTCCGATTTCTACAGCCGGACACTCGATTTGATTTTTTATGATTCGTTTGTCGGTGTTATTCATTATTAATTTTCCCGACTCGATGTGTCTCCGTTAATGACATTTTCCGGAATGTTTATACTAGATTTTCTTTGATGGCGTTTCTGATAATTTCAGTGGAGTTTTCATTTGGGGAGCTTTGAGGGACTCCAAGTCTACCGATAAGGCATTCTTTTTGTGAGATTCCTGTTTGAGTTCGCTGTTTAACCTCTCATTTCAAAAGAAATATAACAATTTACTCTGCAAACTCGGCCAAACGTACGATGCAAAGCATTAGTGTTTACCCACAAGCCCTCTATAGAAATATCTCATTGAAAAATATTTATCACATTACAAGAAGCATTAGCTATTGACAATGTCCCCGTAATACATGTAATGGGGAAAATTTCAACCCCTCTACGCAACCTCTAAACATTCACCAACTTTTATGAATAATGAATTCCTGCAGTTTCTAGGAATAAGAAACAGAATGCAAGGTTCAGAGTTAAAATAGTTCAAAATATTTTCGCTTTCCTATAACTGAGATTTACCTATATATATATATATATATATATATATATATATATATATATATATATATATATATATATATATAATATATATATATATATAGAAGGTGGTTCACCAAAGTAAATAGAACCTTCGTTTGAAATGATAATAAAAGTCAATATACAGTATAATAACAGATATATTGATTTAATATATTTAGAATCATGTGGCTTTCCCCTTTGCATTATGGAAAGGTGACACACGTTCTGGCATTCCACTGATGAACTTTGCCATTTTTCATGAGGACAATCATCGTGGTGTCTATTTACTTTTGTCAACTCTCTCTCTCTCTCTCTCTCTCTCTCTCTCTCTCTCTCTCTCTCTCTCTCTCTCTCTCTCTCTCTCTCTCTCTCTCTCTTTGTATATACTGAGTCATGTAAGAAGTAAATAGACAGCCCAGATTTTGCTGTAACAATTTGGCGTAAAAGATTCAACAATTCTGATCGTGTTGCTGGTTTTTTGGGCTTTTTACGTAAAGTCTTGTCTAGTATTGCCCACACGTGTTCTATGGGGTTCATGTCAGGGGACTGACTCGGCCAAGGAAGTCGTTTGATACCATTTCGGTCCTCCCATTCTTTCGTCTTTTTTGCAGTGTGGCATGGGGCTCCATCTTCTATGAACAGGCAGCTGTCTTTTTCAATTTGACCACTTGAGAATATTGGCATAAGTTTGAAATCTCCATAGCTCGTGACGGTAAAGAAAACCCAATAAAAATAGAAATCCAATAAAAAGTGTCTTCGGACCGTTGAAAAATGTTAACGGAGATCTAGTTTCTGTAAACAAGGAAATGGCTACCTTGCTAAACAAATTTTTTACGTCAGTTTTTACTATAGAAGATGTAACGAATATCCCTACGGTCATAGACATAATACCTTTTGATAATGGTAATATTTTGGATAATATTGTGGTTAGTGAAGGGGAAGTAATGCGCTATATTGATAAAATAAAAATGCGTAAATCCCCGGGGCCGGATTCCATATATCCCATACAACTTAAAAAATTAAAAGATAGCATTGTTGTGCCGCTAACAAAGATTTTTAATGCGTCTATTTCTGAGGGGTGCGTACCAGATAATTTCAAGTTAGCAAACGTAACACCTATCTTTAAGAAAGGCGATAAAGGTGCGGCGGGAAATTATAGACCAATCAGTTTAACGTCTGTTGTAGGTAAGCTACTGGAATCAATAATAGGGATCGTATAGTCGAACACTTAGAATTGCATAACTTAGTTAGAAATACGCAGCACGGTTTTAGGCAAAACAAATCTTGCTTAACTAATCTTTTAGAATTTTTTCAAAGCGTGGTTGACGTTTACGATAGTCATCGGGCGGTTGATGTAGTATATTTAGATTTTCAAAAAGCGTTTGACACCGTACCGCACAAAAGACTCATTGAAAAAACTAAAGCTCATGGAATCAGGGGTGTAGTAATAAATTGGATAGAAGAGTGGTTGCGAGGTAGGAAACAGAGGGTGGTCGTTGATGGAGCGGAGTCGTGTTGGGCTAATGTAGCGAGTGGCGTTCCTCAGGGTTCTGTATTGGGCCCCTTGCTTTTTCTTATATATATTAACGATTTAGATTTCGGCCTAGTCAGTACAGTTTCAAAGTTTGCGGATGACACGAAGCTGGGTGGTAGGGCGATTAATGACGAAGATAGAGGTAAAATCGGTGCTACTATAGCGTGTTTCCTACCTCGATTCGGGGGTCTACCTTTTAATTATAGCTTCTTACCTTGTTTACTAATTGCTTGTTTACATTCCAATGTCCATCGCCCTTGACGATTGGTTAGGTTTAGTCATGATATTTTCGTTAGTTTTAACGAAAATATCGTGACTAAACCTAACCAATCGCAGGTAGACCACATACTATAGTAGCACCGAAACTATTTTTTAAATAAATAAAATTGAATAATAAATAGCATTTTATATTTATTATATTTTCATTTATACCTTGGATAGGAATCACACTCTAGAGTCCTGTAGCTTCGAACCAAAACGGGTAGGAATCACCCTATAGTATCGAAGTCACCGGTAGGAATCACGCTATAGTAGCACCGTAAAATCCAGGAAGATCTGAATAAAATCGTTGATTGGTCAGTCACATGGCAAATGAGATTTAACGTCGATAAGTGCGAAGTTTTACATATAGGTTCGCATAGCGGTAATTTTTCGTATAGTATGTCAGGGAAGGAGTTAACAAGCGTAGAGCAGGAAAAGGATTTAGGAGTTATAGTCACTGGTGATTTAAAAGTAGCGAAACAAAGTACAGCAGCGGTCAATAAAGCGAACAAAGTGTTAGGGTTTTATAGCTAGGAATTTTGAGTACAAATCGCGCGATATTATAGTTCCTCTTTATAAATCATTAGTTAGACCCCATTTGGAGTACGCGATCCAATTTTGGAATCCGCATATGCGAAAAGATATAGACAAACTCGAAAGAGTTCAAAGACGAGCAACTAAGATGATTCCGTCGCTTAGGTCAAAGTCGTACGAGGATAGGCTTATGGAGTTAAAATTGACTACACTCGAAACTAGGAGGCTAAGGGGTGATCTAATCCAGGTTTTCAAAATTATGAATGGGTTCGATAACGTAGATAGAAATAGCTTTTTCGAAATATCTCAATATAATAGGACTAGAAATAACGGGTGTAAGTTGACAAGTAGAAGGTTCGAGACAACAGTTGGCAAAAACTTTTTTACGCACAGAATAGTAAATAGCTGGAATAGTTTGCCGGTAGAAGTAATTAGTAGCACGTCTATAAACATGTTTAAAAATCGATTAGACGCATATGTTGATAGATTGGGTATAGTTTAAGTTTTTTAAAATTAAGGCTTTGTGGTTCGGAACCCACGTAAAATTGTAGGTCCCCTCCGCCACCACGGAGAACATGCACAATACACAATTACGAACACAGTTAGGTAGACCAGCCATGAGTGGATCCAGGGTCTTTGTTGGTCTGAAACATTATAACATTATAAATATATAATATATATATATATATACTATATATATATATATATATATATATACACACCTGTCTGTCTATCTATCTATCTATCTATCTATCTAATAATAATTAGTCAGGAGACTAGAAACTGGCACAACGCTCAGGCCAACTAATGATGTCCATTGCTCTTGTTCCTGTTATATTATTTACAGCATCATCGGGATTTGAACCCTGACTTCAGTGTCTTCATTCTTTTGTATAGTGAAACGGTGTTACTCACTGAACTACGGAACCCTGACATCTATCTATCTATCTATCTATCTATTTATCTATCTACACCCCTCCCACACACACAATATATATATATTATATATATATATATATATATATATATAATATATATATATACTGTATAAACGTAATGGAAAGGTGACACAATAAATCCACATAAAAAGGTTAGTGTTTTCGATGCTTCTAAAGTATATCCTCATCAAACCGTAAAGAGTAAAAAGTGTAAGAGGAAAAAACTTTACTAAAAACATTAAAAACTGTGACATAAAAACTAAACATGAAAGATAAAAAAAAACAAAAGCCGAGATACTAACGCCAAGTAAAAAACAAAAATCTTTCTTTGTGTTAAAATCTTCTTACCTATTGTCTGTATCTGTACTTGATAAAGCTTTTTTCCTTTGAAGAAGTTAATTGTTTTCTTTTTTAATTATTTTTAACTTTTTACGGTCTGATGAGGAAGATCATTATATATATATATATACACAGGGTGGATAAAAAAAAGTGACACCTTAGAGGTAAACTGTCATATTAAAAAATAGTAAGGGGACTAGAGCTCCCGAACTTCATAGATGCTAACCTTAGCATGCTGTTCGTCTTAATTGAGAAGTTGCTCAATGTGTCCCCCTTCCTGCTCAACGCAGGCCTCCAAACGTGGACGCCACTGGTCAATACATCTGTTTACATATCATTGAGACACCTTCTCCCAGCCGAGCAGAATTCTTTCTCGTAGTTCATCTATGTCTCGTATATTGGTACCAGGGATATAAACTTTGGACTTCAACGCTTCCCAAACACCATAATCTAGTGGTGAAAGATCGGGGCTACTAGCCGGACACATAATGGGTTCGATAAAATCCGGTGTTTCGTTCTCAAGGAATGTGACAATTTGGCGTGCTCTGTGAGCAGGGGCTCCATCGTGTTGGAAAGTATATCTTTCACCACTAATTCGTTGAATGTATATATATATATATATATATACACACATCTGTATGTGTGTGTGTCGTGCGTGATCACGCAAGACTTTGCGTAATGCATTCCACCAGGAATCGAACCCAGGGACTCTTGAGTAGAAGTCGACAAGATATCATATTGGCGCATACTGTATTTCAATACCCGAGGGGAACAGTAACGATTTCGCGAACTTAGGTGTCTTATGTGCTGAAACCCTGTCCTCGAGCCAATGGCACCATTTAATTGAAATTTGTCTGGTATAACAATGGGGTTCAATAGATCGATTATGATTAATTATTATTAATTAATAGATTATGCGTAATCCCTCTGGCCACGCAACATCGAGGTCATTGGCGCCAATTTCATGCATGATCTCGCACACTCTAAATCAGTGGTGGGCAACCTGCGGCCCATCAGGTTTCTGAGTGCTGCCCAAGAGACATTTTACTAACCATTGTCCATTGGAATTTATATTAATATTTCCATAATCTACTGATAATTTTGTTTGATTTAAGAATTTTTTAATATTTTTATAAGCATAAAAGCATAAAAGCATAAGCATGAAGTATAAAAGGTAAGCATAAAAAATGTTTCTTTTGCTTTATTATTTGAAGTTGATCACAATTCAGTTAATATATAAATAATAATTTTCTCTAACTCTTTATGAAATTTTTGGGCTGTATTAAATGTATTTAAGCATATTCGTGGGTCCATGTTTAGCGCACATGCACATTTTTAATCTTGTGGCCCATTGAGATGAAGGAAGGCCACTCATGCGGCCCACTCACTAGCCTAGGTTGCCCATCACTAGACGTTTGGTTATATATATGAAACGTCTACTCGACATCCCATAATGAACTTAACTTCCTAAAATGAATAATAACAGTTTTGAAATGTTTACTTGTTATTTCGGATCACCTGAAGATCAGGGCCCCCAGCCTCCTTTAGTTAGCTTTATAAGGCTAACTAACGAAAATATCACCACCTAACCTAACCAATCGTCAAGGGCGTACAGTTGACCTAACGATTGGTTAGGTTAGGTCGTGATATTTTCGTTAGTTAGCCTTATAGGGCTAACTAAAGAAGGCTGGGGGCCCTGATCTTCAGGTGATCCGTTATTTCAAATCTTTGAAAAAGTGCTTAACTGTTTCAAGTATATAAAGGCGTAGAATTTAAAAGTTTCATTTCTATAATACCATAAATTAGTTTTCTATTCTTTGCGCCTAGACGCATGCGCAATGGGGTTAAAAATATTTTGAAATTGTGAAGCAGTTTATTTAGTGTTTGTATTTATAAGCTATCTTGAAAAGAGGAGAAAACAGTTGTTATATTTGTACATTTATTCATTTATTCCAGGTAGGCTAAAGTCTTCTGAGTGTCTTTCATGCATTTATTAATTTTATTTATTCGGCTAGGCCTGGCTAGTGAAGTCTTTCAAAATTAAGAACCTGCCTGGACCTTGAACCCTGAACCTAGCTCAGAACTAGGCTTCTTGATATACAGTCGGCCAACCTTAGGGTCAGTCTCCAAGTTAGACAGCTTATATTTCAGAAAAGACATTGATAAATTAGAAAGAGTTAGGGCGAGGGCAATCAAAATGAATCCAGAAGTCAGAAGTAAAATATTTGAGGAAAAATTAGCGAAACTAGATATGTATTATTTTGAGAGAAGCGTGCACTTTTAGGAGAACTAATTCAAGTATTTAAAACTGATAAATGTCTTTGATAATGTAAATTACAGGAAGTTATTTGATGGGGATACAGGGTCAATTACAAAGAGATCACCTGAAGATCAGGGCCCCCAGCCTTCGTTAGTTAGCAAGGCTAACTAACAAAAATATCACGATTTAACCGAACCAGTCGTTAGGTCAAGTGTACGCCCTTGATGATTGATTAGGTTAAATCGTAATATTTTCGTTAGTTAGCCTTATAAGGCTAACTAACGAAGGTTGGGGGCCCTGATTTTCAGGTGATCCCTTTTATGCATTAAACATTTAATTATTAGACAATTCATTAGACATTTCAGATTAGTCTTTTCAAATGTTTAAAAATGAGAATTTACTGTAAATGTTTCTCGAAATGTTCAACAAAATGTTTGTAGCAATGTAGCTTAGTCCCTCTGTGGTGCTTAGTGTAGTTTACGTTCCCCTACATTATTCTAGTGTAGTTTGCGCTCCCCAACTTTGTCCGCGTATAGCTAATCAAATAAAACGTTAAAACTAACGAAAATATTACGACTTAACCTAACCAATCGTCAATTTATATATTTATATATATATATATTGACGATTGGTTAGGTTAAGTCGTAATATTTTCATTAGTTTTCGTTTTATTTGATGGATTCATTTAAAAAATGTCTCCAAAAGATCCTAGTGTAGTTTACGTTCCCCAACTTTGACCTAGTGTAGTTTGTGTCCACTTTTGCGTCGTGAGGACGTAAACTACACTTGCTCCAAATGTTTAAATAGTGTGAAATGTCTTGTGTATTATATATATATCATATATATATATATGGTAGGGTAAATCTCTAGGAGCGCTCCATTTTTCAATATTAAACATACACTCATAAAACATATACCATTTGAAAGCTCACATTTTTCTGAGTCTAAAAATGTAGTAATCCAAAAGTATCAATAGCAAATAAAAAGTAACTAGGTTTAAATATAAAACCCTATACCGATCAATTTGTGATGCGTGATCTTTACGGGGGCTCCGCCCCCGTACCCCCGAGACCTAAATTATACAAATGATAATGTAATAACATATTCATGTTAGGTTAGGTTAGCGTAACAATTACCAAAAATACCATCTTACAACAGACTGAAGATTTATAACTTAGCCAACCTTTATAATGTAGTTAATGACGTCACGCATCAAACAATTAATTAAATCTAGTTACTTTTTATTTGCTATTGATACTTTTGGATTACTACATTTTTAGACTCAGAAAAATGTGAGCTTTCAAATGGTATATGTTTTATGAGTGTATGTTTAATATTGAAAAATGGAGCGCTCCTTAGAGATTATCCTATGGTAGAAATGAGAAACTTAAACATATTATTCTCCAGACAGACAAGAAATTCAGAGAAGCACGAAAGCGATCGATTTGGGGGTTATAATGACCGATAATGCGAAATTCGAGACACAAAATCAGGACAGCGATAAACAAAGCAAAAAGAGTCGCGAGACAGGTAATACGAACCTTTAAAAGAAGAAACAAGACTAATGATTCCCCTGCTGAAAACACTGATCATACCAAAACTTGAATACTGCTCAGTTTTGACGTCCTCATATAAAAGGAAGAAATTAATAAACTAGAAGAAATTCAGAGACATTTCACAGCCAAGATCGATGGTTGCAAAGAACTCAACTACTGGGAAAGACTACGTAAACTAAATCTGTACTCCCTCGAAAGAAGAAGAGAGAGGTACACCATAATCTACGTATGGAAAATGATCGAAAAACTGGTACCAAACCTCAAACTAAACCCAATTACCACCCAAACAACGCTGGAAAATAGGAAAGGCAGAATGTGCAGTATTTTCAAATTAAAGGCCCGACGAGTGACCTCTTCAACACTGAAGGAAAATAGCTTGGTCGTCAGGAGTCCAAGACTTTTTAAGCAGCTTCCAAAGGACCTCAGAAACGTTACAGTAATCAAAGTTGAAATCTTCAAAAGAAGACTAGACGCCTCGCTCAGGACGGTACCAGATGAGCCAGGTGTACCTGGCTATGTTGGTAGAGAGCGCAAGAGAGCAATTCGCTCCTACACCAAGCCAGGCCTAGAGGCCTGGTGGGGCTGGAGGTGGTGGTGGTGGCCCCTACCAGTTTGACCTTCGTGTGAAGAGAGACCAACACATGGAAGTAGTACGAGATTGCGATATATATATATATATATATATATATATTATATATATATATATATATAATATATATATATAAAATTATTTCACGAAAGTAACACGTGAAAAATATTTATGATGAATAAAACCACGAAGGAAAGGAAACACAGATGGTGGTCATTAGACGAAAGCGCTTGAGCACCATCTGTTTCCTTTCCTTCGTGGTTTTATTCATCATATATATATATATATATATATATATATATATATATATATATATATATATATATTACACACAGACCGTGTAAGGAACAAGAAACTCTGGGAAAATTAAATCCACTGTAGTCCGAATAAGTAATGATAAATGACATACTAAAGTTTTTCTTTTTCATGATGGGAGCCCAACGTGGGCAACGGGTCACTTGCAAAGAGGCCGCAAAATATATAGCTTCTCTATCAGATAGGACCCAGCTTTGGGACAGGGTCTAGGGTTTAAAGCTTCCCAGACCTGGTGAGGGAAGCTATATCTTGGGGCCTCTTTGCGAGTGACCCGTTGCCTATGTTGGGCTTCCCTCAGAAAAAAGAAAAACTTTAGTATGTCATTTACCATTACTTGTTCGGACTACAGTGGATTTAATTTTCCCAGAATTCCTTGTTTCACGCACGGTCTCTGTGTAACATAAAAGTTTCTCAGGGAACCATTCTGAGTTGTAGCATATATATATATATATATATATATATATATATATATATATATATATATATATATAGAGGCGGGGCCACCAGCTTGACCTCCGTGTGAAGAGAGACCAACGCACGAAACAACATAAGGTTCATAAGGTATATATATATATATATATATATATATATATATATATATATATATATATATATATATGTAATCATGAGAATAACTACGAAAGAAAATGAAAACACGAAAGCGCTTGAGCACTACTTTGTGGTTTAATTTTCTCTCGTGGTTATTTTCATCATAAATATTATTCACGTGTTACTTTCGTGAAATAATTTTCACACACACACACACACACACACACACACACACACACACCACATTGAATAATCACATCACAGTGATTATTCAGTGTGTGGTATAATCAAAGATAGAGTTTATGGCCAGAAACCTCGGGACTTCGATTATACGAAGACTTTGATACGCCAAGAGTTCGAGACGTTGAATAATAACAAAGAACTGTGCTGCGCTATTTGTTGTTCAGTGGTTCAAAGATGCAACGTGTGTATTGAACATGATGGAGGACACTTTGAATAATTTCTTTAGTAAATGATAAATATTATTCTTCACAAGGTGACTCCATTATTCTCGATAAACCGACGTATGCCGCCCCCTGTATATACTGGAAAATAGGAAAAGCAGAATATGTAGTGTTCCCAAACTAAAGGCCCGACGAGGAACACCTTTAACACTAAGGGAAAATAGCTTCGTTGTCAGGGTCCAAAACTTTTAACCAGCTTACGAAAGACCTCAGAAACATACAGGTGACAAAGTTGGAATCTTCGGAAGAAGACACTAGCTGCCCGGCTTAGGACAGTACCAGATGTGCAATGGAGATCGCAAGAGGGCAACTCGCTCCTGCATCAGGCCAGGAGCTTCACCTTCATTTAACGAGAGACCGACGCACAGAACTTCATCCAGCTTTACCAGGTATACTCCTTCGCGGTATTTAAAGAAATGGAGGAAACAAACTCGAGTGTTACAAAAAAGGGTGAAATAACGGGGAAAAAAGAGTCCGGAAATGTCCCAATGAAAATTCGGATGGATGAGAGAAATAGGAGGAAATAACGAATAACAATATAATAACGAATAACAATATGAACAATATAATACGGAATGATGACATAGATGAAAGAAAAGAGATGAGTAAAAGTTGCGAGGTAGTAAAACTGTCCAACGAGCGAAATGATAGAGATAATGTTAACTCAAGAAATAACAGAAAACACAAGAAAAAACAACTGCCTAGATTTGGTATTTACAAACAACAGAAACCTAATTGATAATGTAGAAATATCCCCAACGGACCATAACATTAATGAAATAACAACCAATATAAAAGCAACAGGAAAGGAAAGAACACGAACAACAGAAAGAAGCAAATTCGAAATTTTTAATTTTCACTCCAAAGCTATAAACTGGGAAAATGTTGCATCCAGCATGGAAGTAATAGATTGGAAAACCATTTTCGAGGCCAAGACAACGGAAGAGATGCTAATGACTTTAGCAGAGAAGACGCTGGAAATTGTGGAAAGACATGTCTCCAAAAATACAACAAAGGGGAAAGAGAAGCAGGTTCGAGAGACAAAAGAGGTCATTGTTCCGAAAGAGAAAAAGAGTGACTGCAAAATTAAGTAACTGTAAAGATAACAACATCAGAAAAATATTAAGTGATAAACTGCAGAGTATCGATGACATCATACAGGAACTAATTGAGAAGCATACAGAAAAAGAAGAAGACGACGCTATAGAAGAGATAAAAGTTAACTCAAAGTACTTCTATAATTTTGCAAAAAGGAAGTCGAAAAACCATACGCCTATCGGACCTCTGTAAAACGAGAACAGTGCTTTATCTGATGATCTAACAGAAGTATTTGAACTACTAAGAGTTCAGTACGAATCTTCTTTTAGTATCTCAAAACTGACAAAATGATCCACGATAGAAATGCGTTCTTTGAAGAAGAACTACAAGAGGAAGGTATAACGGACTTCGACTTTACGACAGATGATATTACACAAGCTATAGGAAACTAAAATCACACTCAGCGGCAGGACCGGATAAATGGAATGCCATACTGATCAAAAACTGCAAGAATGCAATCGCTGAGCCCCTATATTGGATATGGAGACGATCACTGGACACGGGAGAAATACCGGGTATACTGAAGAGCGCGAACATAGTCCCAGTATATAAAGGAGGAGATCGATCCGAGGCCAAAAACTATAGGCCAGTGTCGCTTACATCTCATCTCACTAAAATATTTGAAAGAATAGTTAGACAGAAAATCTATGACCTTTTGGAAACTCAGAAAAAATTCAATGATAACCAACATGGGTTTCGGTCCGGCAGATCATGCCTATCACAACTAATGGAACACTACAACAACATTATTGATACACTTGAGAGTAATGAAAACTATGCCAAAAGCGTTCGACAAGTGTGACTATGGAATCATAATACATAAACTGAAATATATGGGAATAACAGCAAAAGTAGGAAAATGGATATATAATTTCCTTAGTGAGAGGCGGCAAGTAGTTACAGTACAAGGAGAGGTCCTCACTTCAGTACCACAAGGAACAGTATTAGCTCCACTTCTCTTTATAATCATGCTAACTGACATAGATGAGCACGTTACCAGAGACAGCAGAGTAACATCCTTTGCCGATGACACAAAGATCAGTAGAAAAATAAGGAACCCAGAAGACATCGGATCTCTACAAACCGACATGAACAGAATCTACAAGTGGACGGAAGACAGCAATATGAAGTTTAACACTGAGAAATTTCAGCTGTTACGGTACGGAAAAAGAGAAGACCTAAAATCCATGTAATATTATACCCCAAATGGACAGGAAATTCAGTGAAATTCTAGAGCAAAAGATTTAGGGGTGGTAATGAGTGATGATGCGAAATTTGAAACACAAAATAAGATAGCAGTAAACAGAGCAAAGAGAATAACTGGGCAGATACTGAGAACTTTTAAACGAAGGGATAGGAATATAATGATTCCTCTACTGAAAACATTGATCATACCCGAATGGAATCCTGCTCGGTCCTAACATCCCCATGTAAAAAAGAAAACATTAGACAGCTAGAAGGGATTCCGAGAAGCTTCACAGCCAAGATCAACGGGTGCAAAGAACTAAATTACTGGGAAAGGTTACGCGAACTAAACCTATACTCACTGGAAAGGAGAAGAGAGAGATACACCATTATTTACATTTGGAAAATAATGGAGAAACTAGTCCCTAATCTTACTCTGAACCCTGTAACTTTTCAAACAACGGTGGGAAGTAGAAAAGGAAGACTGTGTCGTGTTCCCAAATTAAAGGCGAGACAGGGAACATCCTTCACCTGAAAGAAAATAGTTTTGTTTTGAAAGGACCAAAACTGTTTAGTTAGCTGCCCAAAGACCTAAGGAACAAAAATGGTGTTGCAGTGGACATCAAAAGAAGATTAGACGCCTGGCTCAGAAACAATCCCGATGAGCCGGGCGTACCTGGCTGTGAAGTGGAGAGTATAAGAAACCATCTCACTACCTCACCAGGCCAACTCGAGAGGAGGGGCAACAAGCTTGACCTTCGTGAAATGAGGAATCATCACACGGAACCTTTGGAAAGTTGAAATGAAAGGTATGATGCAAACCCACAAGGAAAAAGAAAAATTATTCCAAGGTCTTTCGTGTATTGAGAAGTGTGCACCTCTTCAGGGAATCTTCTGAATACACGAAAGGCCTTGGACTCATTTTTCTTTTTCCTTGTGAGTTTGTATAATTCATTTATTTCATGCGTTTAATTGTGAAATTCATCTCATATATATATATTATTAAATAGAAACCATTTCCTAAGCATTTCAAGTTTTCAGTAATGAACCAAAATATGTGAAACAGTATTTACAGCAGACATTCTGAGTGTTTATTTTGGTGCGAGATTTCTAGCAGTATAAGTGTCTCCCTTTAAAGCGAGTAAGTGGGATTTGTCATTTCAAAAGTACTGAAGATCCCTTCCGCCTTTTCCTGAATGTGTTTAATGAATGATCCCGAATGCAACGTCCGTTGTATAAAGTGTTTTTTGCTGTTAGAGATCTAGGATCTGTTACGACTTAAAATTTGATGTGCTCGTTGGCCTTCTGCATTTGAACGCATTCTGGCACACACTTACATGCACAGTATACACTCTCTCTCGACATATATAAGCTATGAATGCATTAGGTCTCCCAAAAAGTCGTCCTTATTTCTAAATAAATGTTCTCAGCTAAATAAAAGGAATCAAGACACAAAAACAAACGCAATAGTTATGTAAAAAGATAAGAGCTTATTAACCGTAATTAACCCTCTAACGCCGACTGGGTCGAATACGTACCGTTTCAAATACACGCATTTAGACTTAACCCTACAAACACGTTCGGCGTTGAAGGGTTAAATAACATTTTCAGAGTAATCGCCATTTTTTTCTAATACAATATTCAACCTTACACAAATGTTTGACATAATTTTTGGAAAGAGCTCAGCTGGGGTGTTATTGATTACCTCACAGACTTTGGTCTTTAAGTCTTCAAGTGTCTTGGGCTTTGTAGAATAGATTCTGTCTTTTATGTAACCCCACCAAAAATGAGTTATGGAGTGTGAGGTCAGGTGAGTATGGAAGCCATTCCACTGGCTCATGAAGGGAGATTAGTCGCTCGGTAAAATGCTTCCTCAGAAAGTTGCGAGTTTCACAAGCAGTATGTGGAGGTGCTCCATCCTGCTGAAACCACTGTGATTCTGGGATAAAGCAATTATTTCTTTTTCAGGACAAACTAAGTAGTTGTGGTAAGTAGAAATCTTGTAGCATCTGACGATATGAATTTTGCGTAACCATTACAACTTTTCCAGTTTCATTCTCAAAGAAGTAGGGACCTACACAATACCACCCAACAATGACCCAAATATTTAGTTTAGCAACGAACACTACATGAAAGCTTTATTGGAGCGTCAGCATGACTTTCCCAGTAAGGCAAGTTTTGCTTATTAATCTCCCTAGATAGATGTACATAATACTCGTCAGTGAAGTGGATGTGATTAAAAAATTCAGAATCTTCTTCTAGCTTTGCTAACATCCATGTTGCGAATTTCACTCTGTTTGTGTTTGGACATTATTCACTGAAGCTTGTGAATGAATTGTGTAGGGAAAAAGGTTTAATTCGGTACGAAGTATTTGATGCACATGTTGAGATTGCAAAATAAGGATTTATTAATAACATGATTTATAATAACAATTGTAACGTGACTGGAAAACGTAAGTTAATTAGCATATAAATTTCAAGTAGGCCTCAGATGAATTTAGAAAAACAAGGACGTGACTTTCGGCACGAAGCCAGAAGAACGGGTTTCCACACGTTCGTACTTGTAAATGGGACAAATCTTGTTTAACCAATAAGGAATAGGAATATCTGTCACGTGATGTCACACCTTCATTTCAACATATCATAAAATCGTAAATAGTTCAGTTTTCGCATAGTACTTGATATACATAATTAAATAATTTAATATCGTGAAATAGGTAACATAAATTATTTAAATTATAGTAGTAGTAGTAGTAGTAGTAGTAGTAGAGTGGAGCGAATTAATCAAACAACTCCCGGGCGCTGCACGGGAATTACCTGGAAGGTTGGTAATATTCGATCTCAGTCAATTAAGAAACTGCTTTATATTATATATATATATATTTGTTACAAATCTGTGACTCAAATGAATATTAATATTTTCCTACGACGTGTTTCATAGCTCGATGGTGACTTTATGTGGTTCAAGTAATGACCACAAGTGGATAAATTCTAATTTTCTAAACAACCATTGTGTGCGTAGTAGGTAGTAGGTACGTTGTCCTTAAGGAGTTAATCTACCATATAGTATCGTTCCCAGTGGATGTTGGTAAATTCTGGTAATGTAATCAAAGTGGCGTGTAAAAAGGTAGGCCCTAAGCTGAAACAGGGCCGTGAGCCCGTGATTGACATTAGGTAGAGTCAAAGCCTACTGTCGTATGAGATAGGCTTAAATAATACTTTTTCACACATGCTGATAGGCCTAGCCCAGCTAGTCTTAAGGTTAAGTTTGCTTTCGCTATCAAATTCGTAATCATATAACCCGAGTAAAGTCCTCATTATTATTTTCCAGATTTACGAGTGTAACAACGACAAGATAAATGGGGGACAAGTGACAACTCTTCACACAGATGTTCATGAAATATCTACTTCTACTGACAAACGTCGAATTGACTTCTGCAGACTGCGCGCAATAATTTTATGAATCATATTTATGTGTTGCACAGTTGTTGTGGATCGTTGCCTACCACTATTACCCTTTTGTTGATTCATTACACTTCCTCTTGTTAAAATTTTCTAACAATTCGTGATATTGTCTTTCTATCGAGTTGCTCTCTGCTAGGGTTGCCAACTCCATGAAGTTTGAAAAAAAGGACAAGAACATCAGTTCCATTATACTGTCTACAAGGTTAGGGAAAGAAGTAAAGTTATATTTATAATTTATTACAATTTATACTGCATGCTTTTTTATTGCATATTTTCTTAAAGTAAATATTTTTATTGATATACAGATATTGACCCATTGAGTCATGCATTGACAAAATTTATGGTAACAATATTTATTTTTAAATTTATACTTTTCCGCTACACGGAACGTTAACATTTAAGTGAAGAAATGAATTTATAAAATGTTACTCGACTTAAGACTTTATAATTATTTCCTTTTAAACAAAAGTTTTGTTATAAAACTGTTGTTTGGAACAAGATTGTTATCAGAAAAGGACAAATGGCGTCCTTTCCGAACTCAAGAAAGGACAAGGACAAAAATCTACAAAAAAGGACGGTTGGCAACCCTACGTCTCTGCATCCATATTCTCTGCAAAAGTTCCTCTGCACCTGCGTCACAGAATTTGTTACATGAAACCACTCAACGACCTTGATTGTTTGTTCCAACTGCAAACACGCGGCATCACTGTTTGAGGGTTCAGCCATATTGTTCCCTATAGGTATAAGCGGAATAAAACCCCCAATCTCTTACTTTTCTGAAGAAGAAACCCCAAGGATCAATGAAAGAAAGCCACCCCCAGCCTTCTTTAGTTAGTTTTATAATAGGGTTGCCATATTTTTCAAGTGCCCATGCGGGACAAAAAATTTTCTGAGGTATTTTTTAAGACCAAATTTTTTTTCAAATTGAAACGATTTCTTCAACGGTTACAACAAACAAAATTAGAAAAATTTTATTACAATAATATTTAACAATTAAACATCGTGAATAAATTGAAATTATTATACATAATATTGAAATTCTAAATCAATTCATCCTTAAAAAATTTGCTTAAAAAAAAATTTTTGCGGTACATTTTGAATGCGGGATTTTGACGCGGGATTTTTGGATCAAATGCGGGACTGTCCCGTAAAATAAGGGACGTCTGGCAACCCTACTTTATAAGGCTAACTAACGAAAATATCACGACCTAACCTAACCAATCATTAGGTCAATTGTACGCCCTTGACGATTGGTTAGGTTAGATCGTTATATTTTCGTTAGTTAGCCTTATAAAGCTAACTAAAGAAGGCTGGGGGTGGCTTTCTTTCATTGATCCAACCTCAATAATAAAATATACATCCATTTTAAAATAACGGACAAATAAAAATAGTTTGTGTGTGTGTGTATATATATAATCTCATACGTAATGCATTTGCTAGTTTAAACGATTTCCAGAAAAGCACACTGACATTTATCTTTTTTAAAAATTGAATACATAAACAAGAAATGTAATCCAGGAGAAGGCATACAAAAGCTTTTGAAAAGTAAACTGGTTTTTTTTTATTTAATATTCTTTATAACCATATTTTTGACGTTAATTTCACAGGATATTAAATCATTTTGATTTAGCAGGTACTGTTAAATGTTTTATGTAAATTTTTTAGCATAAATAACATCAAATGGGCCGTGAAAACGTCGAAATTTACGACGAAATGTTATTGGATGTTTATTCAAATACAGGGAGTGTATAAAGTGACACGAGTGAAGAGCCAAATCTGATTTAAGTTGGCTTAAACTAGTTTCGTAACGAGTGAAGAGAAAAATCCGATTTGAACTGGTTTAAATTAGTTTCAATTTGTTTTTTACTATCGAATATACAGTTGTTATAAAGTATATTATGTAATAAATATTACTCGTCCTTACTTTATACATACCTTGTACTTTATAAAAATAATCTCTAAAAGAAACTGCGGATCACCTGAAGATCAGGGCCCCCAGCATTCGTTAGTTAGCCTTATAAGACTAACTAACGAAAGCTGGGGGGCCCTGATCTTCAGATGATCCGAAATGGCTTAAATTTCATTCAAATAATACCTGTCTGCTCACGTTCGTCGTATTTTAGTCATTAGGTATCGTCATAATTGCTTTTAATCACTACAACTGTTCATTAATTCCTTTAAAACTATTTTCTAGGGGATTCATTGGATCACCTGAAGATCAGGGCCCCCAGTCTTCTTTAGTTAACGAAAATATCACGACCTAACCTAACCATTCGTTAGGTCAACTGTACGCCCTTGGTGATTGGTTAGGTTAGGTCGTGATATTTTCGTTAGCCTTATAAAGCTAACTAAAGAAGGCTGGGGGCCCTGATCTTCAGGTGATCCCTTTATTTAGAATACTCTTGTTTAATTCTAATTATTGTTTATTTCAAACCATGCACGCATTATTGCTCAATCAATTATTATACTTGTTCAATTATAATATTATAACAATATTTCCTAGTTTTATTCTTTGTAAAACAAGATTATGACTTTATATTAAGTAAATTTTATATTGTTGGAGGAGTTCCCAATTTACATCAAACCATCTAGGTATGTATCATTGGTTAATTTGTATATTTGCCTTTGTTATCGGGTCATGATGACATTTTTTATTTTCTCAAAACTTCTCAAAATGAGTTTGTTGGTTATCAAAATACATTTTATGTGATTTGAAATGTCTTCCTATTTAATTTTAGTGAAAGTAATTTCATGGACCTCTTTATAATTTCGATTGGGATGCCATGATTTAAGTAATTTAAATTTGTTCAGTAAAATTAAAACCAATATTTTAAGGTCAGTTTGAAGGTTGACTTATCACCATTTGTTTTTCGAAAGTTACATATTAAATGAATGATTGGTTTTAGTTTCAAGTGAAGAAAAATGAAATGTTTCGCGGTATAGAAATAAAATAAAAATGTTAAGAGCTTTGGTTAACCCTTTCAGGACGACTGGTACAAATTGGTAACGTTTCAAATACACGCATTCATAACTTAAACCTACAAAAAAATTCTGGCCTTAAAAGGTTAAGCTCGTATATTAAAACAATTTGAGAACTTGATTTTTCTATGACTTTTGTTACATATAACATAATCTTATTATTACAGATATTTTTAATTCATTTATAGAGTTAATTATTGTTTAAACAGGTTTTACAATGAAAATGTTTCATATTTTTAATAAAAGTAAGAAAATATTACCTTTTTAACCTTCAGGTAAAGCTGCTGGGCATTTCTCTAAGCATCTCTTTCAGCAGTTTGCTAAGCATTCATGGCTGAACACTTTCAATGCCCAGAAAGTTGAGGCAAATCTAAATAGTTAAAATATTTAGCGAGCTGGGATCACCTGAAGATCAGGGCCCCCCAGCCTTCTCTAGTTAGCCTTATAAGGCTAACTAACGAAAATATCACGACCTAATCTAACCAATCGTTAGGTCAACTATACGCCCTTGACGATTGGTTAGGTTAAGTCGTGATATTTTCGTTAGTTAGCCTTATAAAGCTAACTAAAGAAGGCTGGGGGCTCTGATCTTCAGGTGATCTGCGAGCTGTAACATTAGATGCTTAGCGAAATGTCTACTCCAATGTCCAGCAAAATAATTGGTGGAAAGTCTAGAAATTATCATTTGAAATCGTTAGAAAGTTGGAACAAATACGCGTTTAGTGAAATGTTTAGATTTTCTTCAGAGTGAGAGTGAAACCTTGAAACATGAAGTCTTACGCTTGCATTTCATGTCTTGGCTTCTGTTATGATTTAAGTATAAAAAATGAAGGACATAACTGGTATAGTTATTCCTGATTAATTCTTATAATATGGCTTTTTAGTATGGTTCCCCACTTTAACTTTAACCCTTCAAATACGGGAAGTGTACATTAACGTACATTAACGTACATTTAACCCATTTAACCCTTCCCCTTAGCGGAAGAAACCGATTTGATATTCTTTTCTTGGTTACATATATATCCACCATAACCACTGAAACGTCAGCGCTCGTGGTTCAATGGGTAACACCGCTTCCCTATAAGCGAAGACAATGAGGTAGGGTTTCGACTACCGATGATACTTGTTAGTAATAATCCAGGAATTAGCGTAATGGGCCGCGTTCGTCTGGCCCGAAAACTGTGCCGTTTTCTGGCCCTCCGAACCGATTACTTTCATAACCACTAAAGTAGGGAAATTCTATGGTACCCATACGTGTGCTGAGAACTTGATGAAAGGAATAAGGTAATGATAAGAACATAAAACTCACGGATAAGTGCTTAATTTTACTAAAATTAAACATAACACTGCCCAACACCAATTTTGCTGATTTAATTCTAACACCTGTTTTTAGGTAACTTTGGTGTGCTGATTTAAAAAATCACCTTAGTTTTTGCCTATCACGTCAGGTTTTCGAGCAATCAAATACGGATATTTTGGAGATATCGCATTTTGGCAGGGTTTGCCCAATTTTTTTTCTTTTCAAAAAATAAGTTTTTACATACTCAGAATCAGCATGGAAAAGTAAACAATTGTGCAGGGAGTGAACTTTAATATACAATGGTAATATTGACACGTAAAATGATTAAAAGTGTTTAAATAAGCAAAAAATTAATCCATATTAAAGCAAGCACGGGACCAGTTTTCTTAACATTGTCTTTGTCTTGTTTTCTTACTTTTCAGTGCTGATAAATTTTCTCTTATAGGACTTCCTAGAATGAGAGATGTCAAGACAATCTCTTTGCAGGCTCCAGCAGTAGTAGTCAGCCATCATATGGGTATCGCATCTTCCTTGGTATCGTTCTTCCATCACTTTGATATCTTGGTGGAACCTTTCACCTTGCTCTTCACTAACATCACCAAGATTTTCTGGAAATTTATCCAGATGACTGTTGAGATAGTGAACTTTAATGCTCATGTTGCAACCCAACTGCTGAAAGTTTACAAGTAAATCCTTTACAAGATCTTTATAATTTTCAGACTTTTTGTTTCCTAGGAAGTTCTTAACTACTGCCACAAAAGCATTCCAAGTCTTGCCTCCGTTTCGGTCATTGAGTTACTGAACTGCGGATCTTTCATGAGTTTTCTTATCTGGGGACCATCGAATATACCAGCTTTAAGCTTCTCATCACTAAGACCTGGAAAGGCTGCACATATGTAATTAAAGCAATCACCTTCTTTATTCAAAGCTTTTACAAACTGCTTCATAAGCCCAAGTTTGATGTGGAGTGGTGGAAAAATGATCTTTTCTCGATTCACCAATGGCTCGTTTACAATATTTTTATCTCCTACATTTAAATTTTGCCTTAGTGGCCACTTTTCCTTTACCCAATGTTCAGCTTTGGCGCGACTATCCCATAAGCACAAGAAACATGGATACTTTGTGTAGCCACTTTGTTGGCCAAGAAGAAAGTTGACCATTTTCAGGTCAACACAAATCACCCATTTATGAACATCATATTTTAGCATCTCCAGCACTATTTTTATGTTTTCATATTCTTCTTTTAGATGCACTGAATGACCAATAGGAATCGCGCCATATTCATTTCCATTGTGAAGCAAGACACACTTTAAACTTCTTTTTGAACTGTCTATAAACAATCTCCACTCATTGGGGCTATAGTGGGTTACACCCATTGCATTCAAAAGTCCTTCTACATTATGGCAGTAAACCAAATCCTTCTCTGCACCAAAATATTGCAACAATTCTCTTTCCCTATTGCGATAAGATGTTATTTTTGTCCCAGGATGAAGTAGATTTTTCTCGTGCAATCTTGAAGCTAATAATTCTGATGACTCTTTTGAAAGGCTGAGATCACGAATTAAATCATTCAACTCAAGTTGATTAAATCGCTGAGGTGTCGTTGATGAAGAAGGCTGTTCAAAATCATCATCAGTGATATCACGTTCGATCTCATCAGGTAATTCCATATCTTCATCATCTTCTGTGAGTGTTGGAAGGTCCGTGAAAATTGGAACAGGAATTTCATCTGAGTGAGAAACTGGTCTGATTGCTGAATCTAGGTTAGGATACTTTAGATGGTGTTTATTCTTTTGCCTTGTGAAGACTTCTGGCTTCAACGCAAAGTAGCAATCATCTGAATGATTTTTGGGCTCTCGCCATACCATAGGAATGCCAAACTTCAAACCTTTTCTGTTTCCATTTGTCCATTGTCGTAAATGTTCCACACAAGTTTTGCAAACAGTGTGAGGAGCCAACGACTTATCCTGATCTCCAAGTTTAACTTTAAAATAGGCCAGGTATGCCTTTTTTACGAAATCAGTAATGTTCATCCTCTGCTTTAGTAACGTAAAGCATCCACAAATGTAGCAGAAAACATCTGGGCTGTTTGAACACTTTCTTCGAACAGCAGACATGATGATGATGATGAGCTGCAACGTACCCTTCACGAACCACTGATCGCAAATAACTGCCGCAGTATTGGATCACTGAATGCTGCCCACATGTAACTCTGTGCCGCTTCCAATCATGTGGCGAGCAGGCGATGACGTCACACACTTTGCAGCTGTATCCAACCAGGACAGACTGACGTCACTAGCGGAACCGGCTGCTCTCACTCCGCCAATGGGAAATCTCTCTCAGATCATGACGTCACGCTCACACCTGGGAAATCACAGATACCCAAGATTTTAATATGTTGTACATGACCTTTAGATTTAATGCACAGATTTGCATATTCCACAGATAAAATTTTAACAGCAAAACAGCTGTTAACAGGTCTCAAAAATCATCAATTTTGATAAGCGCCCTTCATGGATCACCCAAAATAGGCATATTGCATTGCACGAAAAGCTGATGTGATGGACAAAATCTAAGGTGATTTTTGAAATCAGCACATCAATATTATCCAGGAACAGGTCTTAGAATTAAATCAGCAGCAAAAAAGAATTTTTTTTGTTGGGCAGTGTAATCAATTGTACTTCTAAAGAAATAATTTTGCATGCGGAAACTCTATGTAAACAAAAGGTAACAGCCAGGAAGCTCATTTCCCCTACCCCAGAATATGGGGGATGAGTTTGCCCCAAGCCTGAGCATTAACAGAGTAAACGGCCAACTCATCCCAACCCAGTAACCAGCAGGAGAGAGCGAACCAGAGCGTTACCTCTCAGAGTGCGCCACTGTGGATCAAGTAAAGATAATCCCTCCCAGGTCACACTAGTAAAGCAAATCCCTCCCAAAATGACCAAGTAAAGGTAATCCCTCCCAGAAAGTAAAGTAAAGTGAAGCAGTCTGACATAAGGATAAAAATTAAGAGAATCTTTTTTTAAAAAATGATTTATTTGAAAACAAAATTTATTAAAATTCATTTATTACAATGGATCAAGTAAAGATAAGCACCCCCAACCTTTTTTAGTTAGCTTTATAAGGCTAACTAACGAAAATATCACGACTTAACCTAACCAATCGTTAGGTCAACTGTACGCCCTTGACGATTGGTTAGGTTAGGTCGTGATATTTTCGTTAGTTAGCCTTATAAAGCTAACTAAAAAAGGTTGGGGGTGCTTATCTTTACTTGATCCCACATTTGTTTACATGGAATGAATGCAATAATAATAATAATTATAATTAATAATTAATAATAATGCAAAGTTTATCATACAACCAAGTAAACATTAAAGTAATTTAAGGCTTGATAACTATTACAGTCGATGATCGATTTAAGCACGTTCTCGAGACCAGCACAAAATGTGCTTATATAGGTCATTGTGCTTATATGGATAAGACCCTTTTTAAGAAGCATTTATTGTACAAAGAGTAATCATTTAAATACTGTAATAATAAAGGAATGTGTAATAAAAAACAATAATACCGTATTTAAAATTTCATTTACAGTATTTCCAAAAACGTGCTGTAACATTATACTAAAAATATGAAGGAGATCCTTCTCATACGAAGTTGTTGAGGTTTGAAACAATCCCAAAACCAATTTAAAAGCAAACACTTTTCAGAGTAAAAGAATCCGTCAGAGCATCTTCGGTATTTGGGATGAAGCAGTCGTTTAGAGAATATCAGTTTAATATTTGAAAAACTGTTTTTTAAACTTAATACTTTTAGAAACTCTCTTAAAAGTTGTATAACAATTATTTAAATTTGAAAAATTATTTAAAAATTATTTATGAACGTAGAAATTATTCGTATTCACCGTAATTTATTATTAGGTTTTATCACTTGTAAATGCTATTTAACTTATGTCTATTAATGATCACTACCATTATGATCATTGATGAAACTTAATGATAATAATCCTGATCAATGAAAACAGTCTTCCGTGAAGTTCTTTAGAGAGAAGTTTCACCTTCTTTTATACTTATTTATGCCAGGAAGAAGTTAGTACTGATAAAACTACTTCATAAAGGAAATCTAGAGTTGAAAGGAAGAAGTTTTGAAAACTTGTACAGGGTGGCCACAAAGACCCTTTGCATGAAAAAGAAGGGCAACATACAGATATGCTTTAATGTCACTGCAAAGGGACTTTGTGGCCATTCTGTAGAAGCTGAACTTTTTAACTGACTATTCAAGTGATGTCAATGAGCGATTTCACGTGATAACTGCAACAAACTTTACGAAAGAAGTTCTAAATTCTTCAGAGTGATATTAATATACTTTCACACACACACACACACACACAAAATATCTATATATAAATTTTTAATAGTTACCTTTTTTTTAATAGTTACCTTTTTTTAATAGTTACCTTTTTTAATATTTACCTTTTTTAATAGTTAACTTTTTAATCCCCAATGTCCCATGCGGAAATGACCATTTTGAATTATTTCCAAAATCATACCATTTCCGTAAGAAGTTCGCTCAAGGAGTGAATGCCCTTAATCCTCACTCTCAATCGAAGTGCAACCAAGAGTAATCAACTGTTCACATTGTTTCAGATTTCTATCAGACTTATTCCCATTTCCCCATTTCCCGTTTGTTATGAAATCACTCATTAATTGTAATCTTCTTATAGCCATCTCTCCATGTATGAATTCTGTCATATCACGCATGTACAATTTCATTGTAGAATGATCAGAATCCTTGTTTGTATACTTCCTTACTCATTTATCACATTTTTATCCAAATTGTATACAGCCCGTTAAGCATTATTTATATATTATGTTCTGTATTATATCTGTACCATGTCTTTGGACTGTTCATTAATGTAATTACCCCTCTCTCTCTCTCTCTCTCTCTCTCTCTCTCTCTCTGGATCATTTTCCTGTTCTTCATTCCTATAATGACTTGTATATCCAAATTTAATTAATTTTAACGTATTAATTACTCTCTATTAACTTAGTTAACGAATTAACATATATTCCCTAACCTAATGGAACCACACTAACGTGACGTCATAAACTAATCGTAACAAACCCTGCAAAATATATTCATTTCATACTTCCATAATACTAAATTTTTCATACTATTTAGTATTCATTTAGTATTTATTGTAGGGTAACTCCCTCGTATACATATATTGTTATAGAATTTATGGGATTACCTGAAGATCAGGGCCCCCAGCCTTCTTTAGTTAGCTTTATAAGGCTAACTAACGAAAATATCACGATCTAACCTAACCAATTGTTAAGGGCGTACAGTTGACCTAACGATTGGTTAGGTTAGGTCGTGATATTTTTGTTAGTTAGCCTTATAAGGCTAACTAAAGAAGGCTGGGGGCCCTGATCTTCAGGTGATCCAATTTATGCTATATAGGTAATTATACAGGGTGTCCCATAAGTCTGGAACCATAGGGTAAAATAAGTAATTCATGTTTTTCCGTTTATGCAAGTGCCTATGATGTCTGAGTATGGAAGAACGCATCCAGGTAATTCTGCTCGTAGGAAATCGGGGTCAGAGGGAGGTCGCTGAGGAATTTAACAGATTGCATCCGGCGCGCCGATAACACACAACACTGTCGGCAAACTTGTAGCAAATTCAGGGAAACGTGATCCATAGGAGATAAACCACGCACTGGACCTCCGAGGACATCCACCGACGATGACACAGCCGCTACCATCCTCGCTCATTTCTCAAACAGTCCCCAAAAGTCTCTTCGGCGTTTTTATTGCCGTTTTTATCATTTTGCCCTATGGTTCCAGACTTACGGGACACCCATGTATTTTATCTTGGGAATCGCCCGTCTAATGCATAAATGTTGTCGGTCATATCCATTCATTCAACATTGATTAATGTTCTTTCTTGAATGGATCAATGTTAAATTAGTATATTCTTGAAATAATCTTCAATTATCCTTGAATTTATTCTTGAAATAATCTTCAATTATCCTTGAATTTATTCTTGACCTAATTCCCTTCATCAAACATTTCATAATTGCATTACGGTAATTACCCTATTGTTTTTTGAACAATATAAAATAATTAATTTAATTCATTTAGCTACTGTCTACCTACGTCTACTGTACTTGCCTATCTGTGTTCATCCATTGGTGTACGTTGCCAGTTACCTACGTACTTATCATACATACAGTGTATGTCTCTAATTACGTCTTATTTTCTTCTGTTGCTCGCTGACGAACCAAGTCAGTTCCGTTGAGTGTATCAACATTAATCTGTGTACGTCAACTTAGAATTAAACACAGTTCAGTGGAATGTCTTCAAACTCTCCTCTCTCGTTCTGCTTGTAATTTATAACATTATTATGTTATGTTATGTTACATACGTTATCGTGCTATGTTACTGTCTCGTTATTCCTCTACGTCACATGATTCTCCCTTCTATCATTGACTGTACTTATAATTTCCATTTAACGTTATTAAAATTCTGTTACCTGCGTGTTACGTTAACATAAACGCCCACGTAACTTCACTGAAAAATATGTCATTCTTCCTTCCTTCTACGTCACTGGCTAATTAGGCTTTAAAATAATACTAATTATAATTACATAATTATTTTGTCATTATATTTGACATAATTAAGTATTACAATAATAATTATAATAACCATTGTATAAAACTGTTAATTTAAATTTACTTTAAATTATATAATGACATAAACATGGATCACCTGAAGATCAGGGCCCCCAGCCTTCGTTAGTTAGCCTTATAAGGCTAACTAACGAAAATATCACGACTTAACCTAACCAATCGTTAGGTCAACTGCACGCCTTGACGATTGGTTAGGTTAAGTCGTGATATTTTCGTTAAAGCTAACGAAAATATCACGACTTAAGCTAACCAATCGTCAGGGCGTACAGATGACCTAACCTGGCATTCAGTGAACTAACCGGGTATTCAATAATTTTACCATAGGTTTCGATATATATATATATATACATAATGACGTAATGATCTTGATGACGTCATTTAATTTTTAAAAATTAATTATTCAATTTATTAACACCCAGGTGCACAACCTCGGGACCTAACCTAACCTAACGAATCGTCAAGGGTGTACAGTTGACCTAACCGGGCATTCAATAATTTTACCATAGGTTTCTATATATATATATATATATATATATATATATATGTACAGGGTGGGGGAAAGTAGCTCCCTATTTTGGATTGGTAAAAAAATACGTATATTATCCATTTATTTCAGAAGAAATAATATGAAAAGGTAGGCATACATGGTAGGTTTTCTCTAAAATTCAATGTGGGCTCCAACTCTTTCCACCAGCTTCTGGAGCCGCCCAGGAATGGCGTCCACTGACTTTAGCAGGAACTCCGGCGGGATGGAGGACATGACTTCCTGAATTCGGTCCTCCAGTTCTTCCAATGTCCTCGGTTTGGTGCGGTAGACTTCTTCCTTTACCCACCCCCAAAGAAAGAAGTCGCACGGTGTCAAGTCGGGGCTCCTGGCTGGCCATTGATGTGGACCACGACGACCCATCCAACGCCCAGGGAAGTGGGCATCCAGCCACTCACGGACAACAAGAGCGAAGTGCGGAGGGGCGCCATCTTGCATAAATATCAGATCGTCGATGTTCTCCCATGTGCTGACAACCGGCCAGACCTCGTTTCGCAACATAGCAAGGTACCGCTCAGCATTCATGGTGTTGCGCAGGAGGAACGGGCCCACAACCTGATCTGAGGTCATACCACACCACATCGTTACACTGAACCGATTCTGCCGTTTTTCAGCGGTAACCGTGCGACTTCTTTCTTTGGGGGTGGGTAAAGGAAGAAGTCTACCGCACCAAACCGAGGACATTGGAAGAACTGGAGGACCGAATTCGGGAAGTCATGTCCTCCATCCCGCCTGAGTTCCTGCTAAAGTCAGTGGACGCCATTCTTGGGCGGCTCCAGAAGCTGGTGGAAAGAGTTGGAGCCCACATTGAATTTTAGAGAAAACCTACCATGTATGCCTACCTTTTCATATTATTTCTTCTGAAATAAATGGATAATATACGTATTTTTTTACCAATCCAAAATAGGGAGCTACTTTCCGCCCACCCTGTATATATATATATATATATATTAACCCCTCCGTCTATGGCCCTGGGGTGGTTCGGATCGACGGGGGTTCTAGTTAGGAGGCAGCAACGGATATTTCTTCTTGATACTTTCTAATTCTTTTCTCTCGCTTTATGGGGTCGACAGTTATTAATTCTTCTCTTGCTATAATACTCTGATACTTTCTCTGAGACTAAAATTGTCGACTTTTCTTTTATAACTTATCGACTTTACTAAGTTCTTCTGAAGAGAGCACGGCTCGAAGGGGAAAATAAAAAGTTTCTCTTACTTTAGTTTACTTCTCAAAATGTACAGGTAGTGCTCTGAATTTACAGGGGTAGAGGTTCGACCTCTTTCGACCATGGCTCAGGCCGGAATCTAAAAATTAAGTTAATGAGGCAAGGGGCCTCTGCCCCCTCCTCGCAGCGAGGCTGCTAACAAGGGAGGCTCGTAATGAAGTGCCGTAATGAAGTGCCGGAATGAAGTGACGTTCATTTTACAAATACATGTATAATATAAACCTAAATGTTTGGGGGAAGACAGTTGAAGGTTAAGTTTCCCCCTTTTAAACACATGATCAGATGTTTGAAAGATTCCAAATAAAAATTTAAAAAATAAAAATAAAAACTAATCGTATATTTTTGCCGAGTCTTCATTTGTGAAGACGATATCATTTCGTAATAGTACATAGGTACAATTTAAGTACACACTGAGCACATTTTCGTTTTGGTCTATTACAATTATGATTGCGATTATGGATTACTTCACATTCACTTATTGTTGTTTAATTACACTTCTGTTAAAGTACATTCTTACATTATATATTAAGTCATTACATTTAATTACAGTTTCAATGAAGTACATTACAAGTTATTATTAATTACAGTGTTTTTATATATTTATATATGGTTATAATATATGGTTATAATATATGGTTATTAGTACAACACAAGTACATGAGACATGACACACATAATATAACATAACGCATGATAATGTTATAAATTCGAATCAGAGCGAAAGGAGACTTCCATCTTAGAAGCGCTCACTTATGCTATAGTTCGCGGAATTTGATAACTTACTAAGCATTTTCGAGTTCAATGCGGGAGGTGATATAATGAAAAATAATAATGAAAAAAATAATACGAGAACGTATTTTTGCGTTTTCGAACGAATGCATGAAGTTTTGCATTTCATAGATTGACACGAGTAAAAATGAATATTTAATAAAATTTATATAGGATAATGATCAAGATAAAATATGGACGTATGGGGGCGGGGATATGGTCGAATAATAGTTATATTTATACTACATAACATATAAATAATGACTTCTATAGAGTGTACAGTTTTTATTATGATGATAAAGAATTTTCATACATTGCATACTAGAGATATAATGAAGGGAAATTAATGACGGGAAAATGTGACGTCATAGTTATTGAATTTGTACGTATAGTACAAATCATTATTAGGAAGATTTACAAGAACGAATTAGAGACAAAGAGTGGGTATCAATGACTAAGAAGTACAACTGCGGGTTCCAATCCTGTTACATGCAATGTGTATGCATAATCTAGGGTCGAGGGTGAGATGGAAGACAATCATAATTAATTATAATAAATTCTATAACAATGAAAAATGGAAAATAGATACGACTAAACCACAGAAATGGTAGATCATAGGGTTGTGACACAAACAAAAATAGGAAGCTACAAATAAAATTTTTATCCAAAACTCGCTTAGGCGATTTTGGTTTCTTATGTAAAAATGAATATGGATTATTCATTGTTCATTTTTACAGTGTTTCCCCTCTCTAAAATGGTATTAATACAGTAATATAATACAATTAATACAATACAATAGAATTGAGAAAATAACATCTAACGAATTCAAATTAGATGATGACATTCTTTTTTACAATACAAGTTTTATACAGAACGAGTTCGGGTAGTTGCGTACAATGCAGAGTATCAAATCTTTAAAATGACACTTGCTTATAAAATATAAAAAATTCAAAGATTAATACTTTAATTTAGACAAACAATTTAGTTAGACAAAGAATGATATTGTTAAATTTTTAGCAAAATTTTATTTTTCTGTGGGGAAAATTACATTCATAATGAATAGGTAAAAGGGAAAAATATAAATTTTAAAGTTCATGGATTTTTCAAGGTTACCATGATAGTACAATTGATAAACTAATTTTATTGACTATTGTAGGTAAAAATAGAATTACGTAATGGATGATGTATAGACCTGTGGTCTAGTGTGTATTTTTGTGTACTAGGTACAAAGTGTGTATCTTATAATTTCGAGAGACAGATTAGCTGAGAGGATTGTTAAATTAACTGAATAAATGCATGAGCAAGATATATTAGAAAGCAAAAATGATTAAGATTAAATTACATAGTTAGCACTTACGCGCAATGAAATAGTTTATTGTGATATCCAATGATTTTAGCATAAGGTTTGTATATATAGTATATATAGTGTGCATACATGCATTTTTATTGACTGTTGTAGGTACAAATCGAATTACGTAGTGGATGATGTATAGACCTGTGGTCAAATGTGTATTTGTGTGTATTAGGTACAAAGTGTGTATCTTATAATTTCGAGAGACAGATTAGCTGAGAGGATTGTTAAATTAACTGAATAAATGCATGAGCGAGAATTTATATATAGTAAGCAATAATTATGATGTATTATAATGATGATGTTTACATACGAGTTTTAATGCAAAAGTGACTGGAGGGACGGAACGTAAATGAATTCGAATATGTGTCAAAAGTAATAAAATTCAATTAGGATTATAGATTTTACATAATTAATCAGTTACACGTATAAGGTAATTAAAAAAAACGAACTTAGAGGACCTTACAATTAATGAAAGTAAATCTAGCTGTATTAAAAATTAAATTTTGAAGATGGAATTAAATTCGACTAGTAACATTCTTAGCTATATATGAACTATATACCCATTAACATTAACCAGAAGTATCGGTACGATAATTGAATTAAGAAAAATAGAATACAACTTAAAAATAGAAATCAATTATGCATTTTAATGAACTAAACATAATTTTATAATATTCTTAAAAAATAAAAGTAAATCGAACCATAGATGAATTTCGACCAAGAATAAAAAAGTTATTGAAATGGAAGGAAAGCATTTCGAACAATCTTTTCTTTTAATAATTTCAGGTAAATTTTACATTAAAAATTATTTTTATATAATAAAAAAAATATAAAAAAGGTTTAATAATTTTTGCATGTTAAGTAGAAAAATCATACTCTTTCGTTAAATGTTGATAGAATTTGAATTATTTTATATTTTAGTCTGAAATTGACAATTACATCTTTTCGTGAGCACTTTGCTTTTTTTAAAAAAAAAAAAAAAAAAGATTGCTTGTCACACTACTTAGAACAAAAATTAAAATAGTTGAAGCAAAACGGAGGGACGGCATGTTCCTCAGCATAGTAATTTAAAAAGAGCCATTAGGACAAGATCGATTAATTAATTATTACACAACTATTATTATCACATATACATTACAATGATTATCAAAGTCATTACAAACAATTGTAAAAACTGTTTTGGTTACAAACAATAAAATGTCATTTTACCTATATATTTATATACGCAACAATGGCATGAAAAAGAAAAGACAAATCGGTCAATTTCCTTCTTGCAAACAAAAAAAAAGGTTAAACTAAAGACGCAAACCGGTCAATTCGGGTAGAATTTAATTCTCTTTTACAACAAAAAAAAAGGTTGAATTAAATTCTTAACTTACATTTTCTTAAATTAAATTCTCTTAAATTACAAAGAAAAGGTTGAATTCAATTGACTGCATTGAAATGACTGGGGACTTGAAACTAACAGAGACTGACTTAAAACAAAACTCTCTGACTTCAAATAAAACTCTCTGACTTCAAATAAAACTCTCTGACTTCAAATAAAACTCTCTGACTTCAAATAAAACTCTCTGACTTGAACTCTTATCAAGTATCTTGAAACTAACTTGAACTCTTATCAAGTATCTTGAAACTAACTTGAACTCTTATCAAGTATCTTGAAACTAACTTGAACTCTTATCAAGTATCTTGAAACTAACTTGAACTCTTATCAAGTATCTTGAAACTAACTTGTACTCTTATCAAGTATCTTGAAACTAACTTGAACTCTTATCAAGTATCTTGAAACTAAAACTGTCTAACTTGAACTCTATCAAGTATCTTGAAACTGTCTAACTTGAACTCTATCAAGTATCTTGAAACTGTCTAACTTGAACTCTATCAAGTATCTTGAAACTGTCTAACTTGAACTCTATCAAGTATCTTGAAACTGTCTAACTTGAACGCTTGTCAGGTATCTTGAAACTTAAACTGTCTAACTTGAACGCTTGTCAAGTATCTTGAAACTTAAACTGTCTAACTTGAACTCTTATCAAGTACTTCTATAAATCTCTGGGGCGGTTGTCCCTTTTGGCGCAACCTTTTGACTTCAAAACTGACTTCAAAACTGACTTCAAAACTGACTTCAAAACTGACTTCAAAACCGACTTCAAAATTACTTCAAGTATCTCTCTAAATCTATAAACTCTCTATAAACACTCTCTTTCTTAATTTGGAAGTCAATTCAATTCAATAATTTGAAAAATTTGCAAACAAAAATATAAAATGTAAACAACATTTCACTCGAATGTACACGAAGGTACGATACTGTTATGTTTGATACATAAAAATTATTCTATACTGAATATAATAGTGAAAATAACTGAAATTAACTCTCTGAAATTAACTCTCTGAAATTAACTCTGTTACATTTAACTTCTCTTACATTTAACTTCTCTTACATTTAACTTCTCTTACATTTAACTTCTCTTACATTTAACTTCTGTGAAAATTAGTTTCACTAAAAAAAATGTATCACTGGTGTCTGAAATGTTCACTGTGTTTCTTGTAAATTCTGACTTGATACTCATTATTAACTGTTAATAATACTGACTTTTCAAGTGTTTATAAATTACTTAAAAAATAAACAATGTACTTAACAAAATTTCTACGGCGAAATCCTCAGAGACGTGTCCTGAAGACGTCTTGCTGGCTACTTCTTCTTGGATGAAAACTAGGCGTGGAGAACTTGGAGTCGTGACACACCGGTTCAAGGGTGGATGTTACGAACTGGAAGTCGTGACACGCCGGTCAAATGGTTTTATCCTGATGCAGGGTAATTTCTATCTTGGCCAAAGAGTGGCCACTTGTTAAAATCCTCTTCTTAAAATCTTCTTCTAAAAATCTTCTTCTTATCCTGGGGCAGGGTCGCCAGTTTGTTAAACTCTTGGCTACAGACTCGCCAGACTGTTATGCCAATATCTTCTATGTGCTTGGGTCGTCAGTTGTTAATTCTTCTCTTGCTATAATACTCTGATACTTTCTCTGAGACTAAAATTGTCGACTTTTCTTTTATAACTTATCGACTTTACTGACTAAGTTCTTCTGAAGAGAGCACGGCTCGAAGGGGAAAATAAAAAGTTTCTCTTACTTTAGTTTACTTCTCAAAATGTACAGGTAGTGCTCTGAATTTACAGGGGTAGAGGTTCGACCTCTTTCGACCATGGCTCAGGCCGGAATCTAAAAATTAAGTTAATGAGGCAAGGGGCCTCTGCCCCCTCCTCGCAGCGAGGCTGCTAACAAGGGAGGCTCGTAATGAAGTGCCGTAATGAAGTGCCGGAATGAAGTGACGTTCATTTTACAAATACATGTATAATATAAACCTAAATGTTTGGGGGAAGACAGTTGAAGGTTAAGTTTCCCCCTTTTAAACACATGATCAGATGTTTGAAAGATTCCAAATAAAAATTTAAAAAATAAAAATAAAAACTAATCGTATATTTTTGCCGAGTCTTCATTTGTGAAGACGATATCATTTCGTAATAGTACATAGGTACAATTTAAGTACACCACTGAGCACATTTTCGTTTTGGTCTATTACAATTATGATTGCGATTATGGATTACTTCACATTCACTTATTGTTGTTTAATTACACTTCTGTTAAAGTACATTCTTACATTATATATTAAGTCATTACATTTAATTACAGTTTCAATGAAGTACATTACAAGTTATTATTAATTACAGTGTTTTTATATATTTATATATGGTTATAATATATGGTTATAATATATGGTTATTAGTCCAACACAAGTACATGAGACATGACACATAATATAACATAACGCATGATAATGTTATAAATTCGAATCAGAGCGAAAGGAGACTTCCATCTTAGAAGCGCTCACTTATGCTATAGTTCGCGGAATTTGATAACTTACTAAGCATTTTCGAGTTCAATGCGGGAGGTGATATAATAAAAAATAATAATGAAAAAAATAATACGAGAACGTATTTTTGCGTTTTCGAACGAATGCATGAAGTTTTGCGTTTTCGAACGAATGCAGGAAGTTTTGCGTTTCATAGATTGACACGAGTAAAAATGAATATTTAATAAAATTTATATAGGATAATGATCAAGATAAAATATGGACGTATGGGGGTGGGGATATGGTCGAATAATAGTTATATTTATACTACATAACATATAAATAATGACTTCTATAGAGTGTACAGTTTTTATTATGATAAAGAATTTTCATACATTGCATACTAGAGATATAATGAAGGGAAATTAATGACGGGAAAATGTGACGTCATAGTTATTGAATTTGTACGTATAGTACAAATCATTATTAGGAAGATTTACAAGAACGAATTAGAGACAAAGAGTGGGTATCAATGACTAAGAAGTACAACTGCGGGTTCCAATCCTGTTACATGCAATGTGTATGCATAATCTAGGGTCGAGGGTGAGATGGAAGACAATCATAATTAATTATAATAAATTCTATAACAATGAAAAATGGAAAATAGATACGACTAAACCACAGAAATGGTAGATCATAGGGTTGTGACACAAACAAAAATAAGAAGCTACTAATAAAATTTTTATCCAAAACTCGCTTAGGCGATTTTGGTTTCTTATGTAAAAATTAATATGGATTATTCATTGTTCATTTTTACATATATACACGTAATGATCGATCTTGAAGACGTCATTTAATTTTTTAAAATTAATTATTTAATTTATTAACACCCAGGTGCACAACCTTCGGACCTAATCAATATATGTATATATATATATATATATGCACCCAGTAATTTTAATTATATGTGAAGCTCAAGATTTTCATGACTGTTCTTTTCTATAGTTTTATTGACCAAATAATTAGTCATGAAAATCTTAAGATTCAGAAATCTTGACACAATGTGAAGCTCAAAATTTTCACGGTTGCGTTCTTTTCTGTAGTTTAATCGCGGTGCTGGGACGTTCGGGCCCAGTAATTTTAATTATTTAACTTATTAATACCCAGGTGCACACTGCACAACCTCGGGACCTAATCAATATGTGTGTGAAGTTTCATGTTTGTAACTGCTTCCATTTTTGGAGTTATGGCTGGAACACACACACACACACACACACACACACACACGTCCTTTTATTATTATTATTATAGAGAGTGTAATGTACTAGTACTAATGAGGGATCACCTGAAGACCAAAGCCCCTGATGTCAATCGTCCCTGACGATTGGTTAGGTTTAGTCGTGATATTTTCGTTAAAACTAACGAAAATATCACGACTTAACCTGTTGTGTATATATATATAATATATAATATATATATATATATATATAGAAAACAATGAAAATATCACGACTAAACCTAACCATTCGTCAAGGGCGCTTGACATTGGGGGCTTTAGTCTTCAGGCGATCCCTAATGAGTGCATAATGTACTAAATGTCAATATGTACCTATCATATACTTAGCCTTTATTTCATAACCATGGTAAATTATTCCAAGGGTATATTATATCGAAGTTATGAAACAATGGTAAACACCTATTTCATACCTGTGGTAAGTTATACCAAGGGTATATTTTACCCAGGTTATGAAATAAGAGTTAAAGGAGTAAATTACAAATTTCCGACATGATGGCACCACTTAAAAAAGTGTTAAATTTACAAATCAAAAGAATGTAAATTTGTAAATTCTTCTTCAAGGGGGAAGTTAACCTTCAACTGAATTTCCTTCTGAAATCCTAGTCGTACTTATTTCATTGCAATTAAATTAAATCATTCCTCAGCCTCCTGCCATAGCCTGTGACCGAGGAGGTTTCCTTTCCTACCCAGAATGGGGAGTAGTCCCCATTCTAAGCTAGCCATCCGAGTTACTTCATGAGACTCCTATCTCATTTTAGACCACTTTAGTTGAGCCTCCTCCTGTAATTTATTTCGTCATTAAACTCTTAGAGCGAATGAAGAATCGTTCTCAACTTATTCAAATTTATTTTTCTTCGTGTTCATTACCTTTTATTTTTTTTGGTTATGAATTTGGTTCCTCTGCTCGAGAAGGAGTTCTCAGGTTAAGGCCTTGTCGAACTACGAGGGTACACACGTTTTTTCAGAGTTCAGAGAGCTACAAATAAAACCCCGCAAGCCGCACACTTGGAACCAGTGTACGTGATATAATTGATTTAACCCTTTCAGGCCGTACGGTCGCAAATGCGACTATGAAATTTCCCGAGATTTTAGTCCTGATGGAGAATAACATAAGGTATAAAAGTGTTCAGGTATAAAAGGGTTAATCCCACCGAGACAACTCACTCTACTTTTTTGCTGACACGAACTTTGGGATTCAACTCGCTTCTTCGTCATCGAACTTCAGTCAACAGTTCCGTTACCTTCGTTAGTATTCAACCAATCCTTCTTTCTGAGTCTTTTAGTCTAATCGAATTAATCCATCATCGACTCTGGATCATCGTTTGGAGCTTTGAATTTTATTGTGAACTTTTTCTTCAGTCAACCCACAAAACTTCGTCATCGTCCGAATTTAAAACTTTCACGGTAATCCTACTCCGAACTCTTCGTCGAAGTTATTTCCTCATCGAACATTTTTCATCCGTCGACCGTCTTCCACGCAGGAGATTTTTCTCCCCCTCTTCAACTAGAACGTTTTTCTTTGTTCCCTGTGAACTCATCTCAGATGTACTCCGGCCTTTCACCTAGCAACGAAAGCATCATCAATATTTGTTTTCAATTTCCCATTCAATATTGTATTCGGGAATTTTATATAAATGAACGGTGTTTTATTTCACGTAAATTTTGTGTTTTTATTTTGTAACCGTTTAAAATTGCAAAATTTTATTTATATTTCTGTGCAATCAAATTTAACATTTTAACATTTTATTGTACTTTTAATTTCAATTTTATAGCCAATTTTTTTAATTGTTTAACTTCATATATATATATTAGTGATGTATGTCATATCCGTATAAAATTCAACATCCGCATTTGCATCCGCACCTGCGGGATGCGGATGTTGCGGATGTGTACTACTTACTAAATTGCTATTTTTGAAGCATAATTTGCCCTTCATTCAGTTCAAACACTGAAACTTGTGCAGCCTTCATTTGATCTTTAATGTAACTGGCAATGTCTGTTGTGTATTTGTATAATTAATTGTTCATGCTACAATACATAACAATGCCATAAACACACTGCTTTCCAAAGGGTGGTGGTTGGGGAAAGTGGTTGGTGGGATGCAAGACGAGTTGGGTCCCCGTCCCGCATCCTGGTAACACAGTTGTGTGGCGAAAACTCGTCCAAAAAGAGAAGCGTGTCTGTAAAAAAATTATAATTACAAAATAATATTCTCTAATATCTAATATCTAATATTATCGAATGTCTAATATTTATAACTAACCAAAAATCGAAAGTCAATTAATAAATTAAGTATGAATTTAAACTATCATAATATCAAGCTGACAAATTTATGCATGAACATCCGCATCGGCGCGGATGTCAAAGTTTGGCATCCGCATCTGCGGATGCCTGAAATCTGACATCCGATACATCACTAATATGTATATATATATATATATATATATATATATATATATATATATACAGAATACAGGGCCTATCAGAGGGGGGCTAGGAGGGACATTTGGCCTGGGCCTCAAGCTTAAGGGGGGCCTCAAATTTAGAAACTTTCAGGTTTGAATATAATGTTTTGCAGTGAAAGTAATAATTGGGTTTAACTATGGGCCTCAAAAGCTGGAAGTGGCCCGGGCCTCTTTGGACCTCTGAGAGGGCCTGACAGTATATATATACATATATACAACTCGGGACCCAAAGCATAGAATAGTGTCTCAAATGCACTCATGACCTTCATAATACCTTTAATTTGTACATCTTTATGAGGAATATTTAGTATTTGCGATGTCATTATGATAAAAAAAGATCTCTGTGTGCCAGTTTTGGAAAAAAAAATATCAAAAACTTTATTAACTAGCAAAAAATTAATGCATAGCAACATACCCTTCGAGAGGAGGGGCGACAAGCTGACCTTCGGAAAGTGAGAAGTCATCGCGCGGAACCTTTGTAAGGTTGTAAGGTACAAAAAAATTAAAATACTTTCTCAGGTGTTAAAAAAAATAGAATGAATTCATTATGTTTATTGAGTACTGCCACTATATTAATCCTTTATTAAAGCCTTTTTAACTCTGTGTCATAGTATTTAGTTAGTCCACCCTTAGCCCTGATTACGGCTTCCAATCGACTAGCATAAATTCAATAAGCCTCTTGCATTTTTCTGTAGTTATCGATTGCCAGGTTGTCATCAAATATCTTTTCAGTTTTCCCAGTGTACCTGGTTTACGCTTTTGAACCTTCTGCTTAGCAATATTCCAAAAGTTTTCTAAGATCGAGAGAATTAGCTGGCCATGGTAGTACTTCAATTTCATGAGCATCAAACCACACAGATGTTGCACGAGCCGTATGAACTGGAGCCAAGTCACGTTGAAAAATAAATGGTTCGTCTCCATACAGCTGTTCTGCAGACTTTAGCATGAAGCATTCTAAGATTTCTTGATAAACGTGACTATTGACAATTCTATTTACAAACCTACAGAAACATAACCTAGGGGAAGACTCGGAGATTCGAGTGTGTTACTAAAACCTCCCCTGGTCTCTTTTAATGCATAAGCTAAATTTGGCGCAGATAACCCTAGCTGTTTATGGGGGCCCCTCCCAGTCCTCCACCCTTGGAGGGGGACTGGGAGGGATGGGTGTGTTACTAAAACCTTCCATGGTTCTCTCTTAATGTGTATACTAAATTTGATGCAGATTACCCTAGCCGTTTAAGCGTACCCTAGCCGTTTAGGGGAGCCCCTCCCAGTTTTCTGCCCACGGTCGGTGGATACTCGGAGGGGCGGGTGTGCTACTAAAACCTTCAATAGTTCTCCCTTAATGTGTATACTGTACTAAGTTTGATGCAGACTACCCCAGTGGTTTAGGGGGGGGTACCTTTCCCATTCCTCCCCACGGATGTTACTGGGAAGGGCTGGTGTGTTACTAAAACCTTCCCTAATTCTCCTTTAATATGTATGCTGAATTTGGTGTAGATTACCTTCGTCGTTAGGCGTTCATAAACGAACAGACATCATCATCATCATCATCATCATCCCCTATATATATATATATATATATATATATATATATATGCATGAAATGCATCGACTTTCCCAATTTCACAATGCTGAAATTTAAACTCTGTCTGAATTTAGTTAGACCTTAGGTTAGGTTAGGTTAGGTTAGGTTAGGTCATTAACTGATATCACTTAGAAGTTGTTGCTGGTAATGTATTTAGATAATTAGGTGGTACAACCTCTCATGGTATATATTGTAAATAATGTATTTTTTTTATGCCCGAATTAGGTTTCTTTGAACTGAATTAATTGAGAAATTTTTAATTGTTTTTTAACTTATTTTATTATTTAAACATCAGTTTCAGTCGTTATTTGTATCACCTGAAGATCAGGGCCCCTAGCGTTCGTTAGTTAGCCTTATAAGGCTAACTAACGAAAATATCACGACTTAACCTAACCAATCGTTAGGTCAACTGTACGCCCTTGACGATTGGTTAGGTTAAGTCGTGATATTTTCGTTAGTTAGCCTTATAAGGCTAACTATAGAAGGCTGGGGGCCCTGATCTTCAGGTGATCCCTTATTTTTAGCACTTAAATTTAATTCAGTTGAAAACCACTTCAGTTATAATCGCTTATTTTTGTTCAGTTTACGTAGGCTCTTTCAATTTTTTTATTGGTTAATTTTGTTCATATTAGAATTTGCAATCATATACTCGTATTTGACAGAGATATCTTAAAATTTCATTCATTAGTACCTTGTTAGGTTTTGTTATTTTCGAAAATTTCATACCTTGATTTTAAGGTTAGTTTTGTTTTAATGTACATTATATTGTAGTTTTATTTTACTAGGCACCTTATTGCTAGGCTGACCATACGTACCGTTTTGAACGGGACAGTACTACGTCTACCTAAATTTTTGTATGGGTTCTGTCACTAAAGAATAATTGTAAGCTCAATATGTTTATGTACTTACTTTTTCATGAATACAGAATATTACATAACCCCGTCCCTTTTTTGCCATCCCAATGTCCCGTTTTTGTCTCAAGGAAATATGGTCAGCCTACTTATTGCCCTTTGCAGCCCTCGTTACAAGTTCCCTAAGAACTCAACGTTGGGAGAAGTAACTCATTTATTTATTTGGTCACTGGCCTGATGCGCAAAAGGAACTAAAGGTATCAGTTTGTTCTCGCGTGAGTCCGTAATTATAAAAATTTTCTTCTGGTCAATTTTTTTCTTTAACATTATTCAAACACCTTTCCATTACACAGTGTCGTTACACGCAATATATACAATGACGAACCATAAAACCTAGCTTTTACGAATGGTTCGAACAAATTGACATTTTTCTTCAACACCGTTCTGCCGCTGACGCAGAAAAAAACTGTTTTTGCCCTAAACACTTGTGCCCTAAAATCCGGAAATTTTACTTGGGTTCGTGATAACTAGGGCAGTCAAAAGTTGACCGAAAAAATTAAGAAAGTTGACCTTACGAATTGAAAAAAATGACTTATAAAGTTGCCTTTACTTTCAATAATAAAAACGATACTTTAATTACTTATTCTTGCTCTTCTACATCAGTTGACCGATTGTGGTAAATTATGAAGTATTTGCCGACATTTTCTGGCAAAAAATTGCGATCCTTACTTAATAATTTATTAAGCATGGAGAAAGATCTCTCTACAGCGGCAGTTGTTGGTTGACATTGCAAAAGCTGACCATAAGCTGTTGGTGAGATTTCAGGTCTACTGAGGTTAATTATTTCACAAATACCATTTGTCTTGAGTCTTGTTTCAATGTATTGTTTGACTGAAGTTTGAACACATATCTTCGCCAAGGTTGATAAGAAAATGGTTTCATATGCCTCTCTAATGGTGCAATCAGATGCTTCCATCCTAGTCACTAAGCTAGCAATCAAACTATAATTCATTTGATTGACATTAGTTGCTTTGGCAGTTTTTCATTAGCAACACACTCTTTAGCCTTCTGAACAATGATTCCTTCATCTTCAAAAATTTTCCACAATTGTCTTCACATTTGGAAAATTGTCTGCATAATAAAAAGCAGCGTTCAGCCAGCTTGCCCAACGTGTTACAATCGGTTCTGGAGGAGTTCCTATTTCAGCAAACAATTCCTTCCTTCCTTTTGTTTTTAAGAGTAGAAGCCTTGACACATGCAATTAAAGTGTCAACATCACTATAAAATGCTCTTATTTGCATCGCACAATTATGTAACAGATGCGCAAGACATGTTACATGGAAAAGTCTTGGAAAAAGTTGCTTGAGTGTCGCTCCAGCTGACACCATGTAACGAGCTGCATCAGACAGAAGTAAACAGAAATTTTCTCTTGGTATCTCGAATTCTTTTACAGTATCGTCAATCTTGTGTATGACAGTTCGTGCATTAACATTTCCAAGAAGAACATCGCACCTGATTAAATATGTTTTCTTGGGAACATCAATAGATCCAGCATGTATGTTCAAATATTTTGAGCCCCTTACTTCACTTTCATCAACAATTAGGAAAACTAATTTACCCTCTAGCAAATGTTTTATTCTACTTAACTCGCTTTCTGCATGTTTCATTGCTATTCATCTGCAAGTTGACACGCAAGGCACTGCTACACCTAATTCAGAGAACAATTGTTTCACATGAGGGTTGCTCAACTTATGAAGAGGTATGTTGGCTGACAGAAATGTAGTCACAAGTTTTTCCGAAAAATCTGAAGACTTGTACTTTAAAAGGGTTTGCGTCTTTTCATTTCCCACATTTTGGTCTATACCACGCTGGTGCTTTTGGGTAGAGCGATGTTTATCCACAAAAAAGGATTTGTCATGCTTGACCACAACACAACAAATCTGACAGTATAGCTCATTTTTCCTGAACAAATGAATTCATTAGGATATTTTGCAATTATAGCGCGCACTTTAGCAATAGAACTAACTGCAACTTTTGGCATTTTAAATATCTGAAATCAAAAGAAATCGAAATCAGTGAAATCACAAATCAGAAAAAATCACAAATAAAAAATGGTAACAGTAACCACAATACATACAACACAACCACATCCAAAACCAGAACGGACATAACTGAATAAGACAAATACGAGCAGCGAAGTTGCCAGTTAACCAAAAAGATGCCAATTTTTAGTTATTTTAATTATTTATTCCAAAAAATTGACTTTATTTACCTCATTGCTATTTTTTGACCTAACAGGTAAAAGTTGACTTTTGGTTGACCTATTAACTTTGGTAATATACCCCCTACAGGTGTTTTTATTGCATTTTCAGTCGTTTCAGCGAAAAGTGCCCCATAGGAAACAATTTGACTTTATTGACTTTTGACCTCCCTAGTGATAACCTAATACGCTGTACCAATGGTCTTATATGGTCTTTCCCTCGCGCAGTTTTTAAAAGAAGTTGGTTTTAATTTTTATAATGGTAAGAAAAAATATTTTCCTTTTTTCCTCCAATGGTATGCAGGAATCCGTCACTCGCTCCAATGACATTAAACATATCGGAGATATTAATGCATACCAGATAGGTACTTCACTTCTACAGGAAACCCCTTTCGCTTCTGAGCCAAGTTGTTCCTCGCTCATTTTTATGCGAACACGTATCTTTTGTTATTTATGTTTCAGTTCAGAATCAAAATGATTCTTTTCACCCTTCTGGTCGAATTGAGGAGTCACCTAGCGGAGCCCACTCCCCCACTTTTTCTCATTCCACGTCTTCTGTGAAGTCAAGGGATTCAGAATCTTCTGAATGTTTTTATTTAATTTCAGAAATTAATTCCTTCCCCCCCAAGCATAGTCGTATCGGAAGCCTCAAATCTTCATTCCCTTATAATGTTTTTACTTCTATGTTGGCTAAATGAGAATCTCCTATTTACATGGAACCATCAACCAAACTACATATTCGAGACCTCAATGATAACATTGTTATCCTTCTTGATAGTCTTACTTTTACTTTAAGCTTCAATAATAACAGTTTCGTCGACACGTTTTTGTTAATCCCGTCAGAATTTCGTCCCGGCTTTGATGTATCTCTTGGAAACAATTTTCTGCACACCCACAATTTGTCTTTTGACGGTACTGAATTCTGTTGTATTGATAATTGTGCCAAGATTCGCTTTTCCCCTCTGGCATAATGCACCTGAGGATGATTTCTAATCTTTTTCCCGTTCCGTCAGAAAGCGAAATCGCTTCTGATGCTTCTGATAATTTTGTTATGTATCGTGATTCAAGTGAATCACGCTTTTATAATTCAGAATTCACTGGATCCACATTGCTTTTTCATACCTTTCTTCATGAGGATTATAAGAAAACTAGTAGAAACCCGCAAAACATTTGCGCTCAAATTAGTATCTTTATTGCAACGTTACTTTTTTAAATACAGGATTTCTAGTTATTCTTTCACCAAACACTTTAACAGAATCAAAACTTCTCACTGTAGTAAAAGCTACATTGATCTGTCCATGTGTAAAAACAGTCTTAGGAATATAAATACAAAACATCTGCGGTCAAATTAGTATTTTTATGAAGGCAGCCCGAGGCAATGCAGCAGAATTATCAAGAAGCTATGGCAATTGCAAGAAAATTTGGGACGTTGGATGTAGTTACTACGTTTACTTGCAATCGAAGATGGACTGAAATCGCTGAAAGCATTGAAGCTTATCAAAGACCAGAACATAGGTCAGATATTGTTGCAAGAACTTTTCACACAAAACTAAAAGAGCTGTTTCATGATTTAACAATAAAACATATACTCGGGAAGTCAAGTGTACTTCTGCATGTAGTTCATGCATCTTTAAATTTCAGCTGGTGGGACCCGCCAAAAAGTGACAGGTTGAAGCTCCCCTTATCTCCCACACCATCTCACCCCCACACACACACACCACACGCCCCACACACCCTCCCTGCCAAAGAATGACGGGTTGGAGTTTCCAACATGCCCCACGCCACCCCTACAGAGCCGACACACCTCCTTCGCCTAAACAGACCAAAAGGAATTTTTTTTCTGTGAACTTTTTCTCTATTTGGCTTCGTTTAAAAATTGCGCGCGTGCGTCTGCCACGTTTATACGAATGAAAAAATAAAAATCATTAGGATCTTCCCAGAACAGAGACTTTTCCAACGGTATAAGGATAAGTGCCTACATTGAAGGTTTCCCGAGAAAAACGCAGGACAGAAAGAAGCCCAGACAGAAGGACAGAAACTGCATATTATTATTATAGATATGTACATGAGAACTTTCCTGTCCTCCTAATTTTTTAAATAAAATATTGTGGTTCACTCTATCATATGCCTTACTTATATCTAGGAAAGAGCTATACATAGTTGAATTATTGCCGGTATATATAAATATAATTTCCTTCAATACATAGATACACAGATCAGTGTATTCCATGATTCACGAAGTACGGCTATGGAACATCTGACCTCTGATCTTTCTGCTATATCTGATTGGAGCAGAGAAAACCTTGTGGCTTTCATTACCTCAAAAACTCAGTTCCTCCATCTGTCTACTCGTCACAATCTTCCACACGACTATCCCCTTACCTTCAACAATGCACGACTCAATCCTTCCTCTTCTCTTAACATTCTTGGCGTTTCCTTTCCTCGTGATCTTTCCTGGAAAGATCACATACGCTCTCTTTCTAAAACAGCTTCTAAGATGTTAGGTGTGCTGTGCCGCCTCCGCGGTTTCTTCACCCCCACTCAGTTGATGTTTCTCTACAGGGGTCTTGTTCATCCCTGTATGGAGTATACTTCTCATGTGTGGGGTGGTTCAACCCACACAGCCGTACTTGACCGGCTGGAATCAAAGGCTTTTCTTCTCATCAATTCCCCGCTCTTACTGATTGACTTCAATCTCTCTTCGCCGCAATGTTGCCTCACTCTCTCTCTCTTTACTATCGCTATTAGTAACGGACACTGCTCTTCTGAACTCTCTAACTGAATGCCTCCTCCTTTAAGGAGAGCAAGCAGTACCAGACTTTCTACACTTTCATTTAAAATTATATTATATGAAGCCCTCATAGGAAGAAGTGGCTAAGCGACAAAAGTATGGCATATCACATCTATCTCATATATATATATATATGCATATCACTGGATGGTACAATTAGAAGCACCGTCGTTTAAATATACCTCAATTTTTTATGATCCACAAATAAGAAGACAGTATTGCGTTTGTTGAATATTATAATATGATGGAATGCTTTTTCCCCTCTAACATATCGGAAAATGGTTCACTTGGAGCCTAACTTTATCGTTTATTTTTTGTCATACTTTATAAAATAATATAATTACAAAAATTGTAATGAATCGTAACTGCAAATCGATGAAAGAATGGAGCTCAATATCCCAATTAAATTGCGAGTCCTTTCGGGCTATCTAATCAACCACAAATGTAAAGAGAAAGACATTTTTTTTCACTTTTTCATGTATTTTTTTTATTATATTACATGAGGCCCTCATAGGAAGAACAGGCTACTTCATTTTTTTTATTGTTTGTAGATTTAAAATTATATTATATGAAGCCCTCATAGGAAGAAGTGGCTAAGCTACAAAATTTTAAAAAACGCCATTATCCCCATTACCCCTACCCCTCTACTCCATTACTCCCACACACAAAAGTAAAAAAGCCATTACCCCACCCTCTCCTCATTAGCCCTACCCTCACTCCCCCCATTACCCCCACCCCCACTCGCTCAATTACCCCACCCCCTCCTCCCATTATACTGCTTCCCGCCCTCCGGGCGGGTAGTAGTATATGTATCACAGTATAAATGTGAAGCTCAAGATTTTCACGGCTGCGTTCTTTTCTGTAGTTTTATCGCGGTGCTGGGGCCTTCGGACCCAGTAACCGGTGACCTAGGACCGGAAACTTGACAGAGCACATCGTCAGCTCATGGCTATCAGTTGGTGGTAGTTGCAGAATTTTCCGATGTGCCGTTTAAGCTGTGCATGGTTCCGAAAAAAGCGGACACACACACACACACACACACACACACACACACACACACACACACACACACACACACACACACACATTTTAGCTCAATAGTATATTAGATTCAAATTATACGATTCTGATAACTTCGGAAAAATTATCTCTGTCTTTTATTTTATTGTCTTTTATTAAATCGTAATCCATTTAAAATTATTCCATTAATTGAAATTTCTTGTATTTATCTCTATAATTCAATCCAAAATTTCTCTTTTAATTATGGTATACACCAGGAGCGTATTTACAGTGTGCGGGGCCTTGGGAAAACTATTTCTCGGGATGTATTAATTTAGTGTGTTAATGAATGACAATATTTTGTAATGCACATAACAGATATAATTTTTTAACACACAAAACACACATGCGGAAGCCATTCGGCTTATTAATGTGATATTAAAGGCTATAACTTAACTATGTACACATACAGTGTATACAGCTACACTAGTAGGCTACACAGTTGTAATGCACTTAATAAACATCTACACAGTTATTGTAATGCACTTAATAAACAGCTACACAGTTGTAATGCACTTAATAAACAGCTAAACTGTACAGCTTACTGTACTGTAGATAGAATGTAGATTTGTAATGAATATTACAGAGGACGCTTCCTGGCTTTTTGTTTGGAAAACTGCGTGATTGTGTCCTTGAAACTCACTGACTGCAACACTTCATGCTCTATACTCAACAGCGCCAGGGACGAAAGGCGCTCGTGGCCCATTGTGGAACGAAGGTAATTTTTGATCAGTTTGAGTTTCGAGAATGAACGTTCACCAGAACAGTTCGTGACAAACATACACAGGTATATTCTCATTGCTTTTTCCATGTTTGGGAATGTTCCTTTCAGTTCTTTTGTGTTCATATGCCGATAAAATCTATTGCACATGTCTTCACGTTCCGTCTGGGATTCTGTTTCACTTTCGGTGAGTTTCATTAGGGCAGCAAACTGCACAACTTCTGTTACCAGCTCTTTCTCCATATCAGCCGGATAGCATTCTACTAGATGTTCAGATGACCGTCGAAGACTGTCGATGTCCAGGACTAGAAGGAAATCCAAAAATCCAAATCTTTTCTGCAGGACAGCGTACGCTTCTAGACGAGTATTCAGAGTGGTACACAGTTTATCAATTATCGGTAGAAATGCAGTGGTCCGAAATGAATCTCTTGGTGTCAGGTTCGTATCTTCGGCAGTTCCGATTTCGTCATGATGGCGCTTTCTCTTCTTTGTGCGTTGAGTCGATTCCTTCTATACTCGATGACCACACTTTCCGATGCCCTGGTCCTCGAATTCGTCAAATCTTGATCTGAGATCTTCAACAAATTGCAGTAGTGATTTCAGCAAGAGGGTGGCTGAGTCTAACAACATTCCTTGTTTTTGTAGAGATGTATTCGTTTTTTGAAATCGTTCGAGAATAGTGTTCCATAAAACCAATAAAATGGCTGTTTCGAGTTGTCGAAGCTGTTTAGACAATCCCCTGGCTTCGATCTTGGCTTCCGCAGTTTGGCTGGTATCTGCTGCTAGCTCATCCAGTACCACGATATTCTCGGCGTAGCCTTCGGTTAAAGATTGGAAGGCATCTGATCTGGCTGACCAGCGGGTATCGGAGAGACCTTTGTCGGCCTTTAGTTTCTCACTACGGGAACTACTATCGAGAACCTCTACATGTCGACGCCATCGGTATGTCGAGGAGACGAGAAACGTGTAGACATTCTGAATGAGCATAAACAATTCAACGGCTGTTGTGCAACTGTCCACTGCTGATTTACCCACAAGATTTAGTGAGTGGCACATGCATGGCACAAACTCAGCATACAGAGATTTTGACTTGATGTGGCTCTTTACGCCGTTGTATTTCCCTGCCATATTGCTTGCGTTATCATAAGACTGTCCTCTGCAGTCTCCAATTCGAATGCCATGCGTCTCCAGAAAGTTGAGGATCACGTCGGCGATTCCTTTCCCTGTATGTGTGTTCATAGGTATGAACTGTAGAAATGCTCGACGGACCCAGACTCAACCACATATCGGACGGTGAAGCACAGTTGATCGGTGTGGGAAATATTAGGCGTAGAGTCGACGGATAGAAAGTAGTATTTTGACTGCTGGATTTCTCGGATAAGCGTCTGAAGTACTTTATCGGCCATCAACAGTATGAGTTCCTCGCAAATGAAATGAGAGAGATACGAGGTGTGTCCGCTACCTTTGTTGGCATGCTCGCTTATATACGCAGCTAGAAAACTGTCATACTTACTTAAAAGTTCCAAAATTCCGTAATAGTTGCCGTTGTTTGGTGAACCGAAACGGGAGTTGTGTCCACGAATTGCTAGTCCTCGTGACGTGATATACTTGATAACGTCGACACAGCGCCGCAAAACTTCCTGCCAGTAGTTGCACTCCTTTTCAAACTGGTTCACCAGTTTCGAATCAACACGGCCGGAGACAGACTTTCTAACCAACAAATATCTCATCGACTCCATATGTTGCTCATATTTTCCGTGTGCTTCGACCGATTGTCTACCATGCTTCCAGTCGTTGAACCCGATTGTGAACTTGCTGTCCACCCTCGACATTAATTTACAGACAAAACAGTAAACACAGCCTGTGGACTCAGAATAGCACAGCCATGACACCTCAATCCTCTCATTCGTCAGGCTATGTTTCTTAACAAATAATGTCTTCGTACATCGGCGTGTTGTACCACTTTCAGTAGTTGAAGAATTACTGAAGTCGCTGTCATAATTTCGGCAATCTGATATTCCCCACTCTATCCAGAACTCTCTAAAGTCATCGGTCAGCACTTGTAGCCACAAACCAATGTCATTAATTGCATGTCCTGAAGCTGGTGGGCCTGCTGAGCGCACTGACGTAGATGGGTCTTCTGAAGACGCAGCTGCTGATGTAGCGGAGGCAACTGGTGGCCTGCTGAAAGGGTTGACGTAGACGAATCTCCTGAAAATGCAGCTGCTGAAGTAATGGAGGCAGCTGCTGGGCTTGCTGAACGCACTGACGTAGACGCGTCTTCTGAAAACGCAGCTGCTGAAGTAGCGGAGGCAGCTGGTGGGCCTGCTGAAGGGGCTGACTTAGTTGCTGATGATTTAATCCAATTAGTCAGTTTCGGCCACGGTCACGGCTCGTTTGCATGTTGTACGTATTACAATGCCAACGATAAGAACATAAATCATGAATCTGCAACAGAAACAACAAGAAGTAAGTTAGTAACAACATTAGAAATAAGTAACACTAACAAGAACAACAAATTAAACACCATCAAAGCGGATATTAGAATGCCTGATGCCATGCCGCCTGCCGGAAAAAGTAAAACGCGTCGCAGATGGCAAATACATGACGTTTAATTTTTTTCAATTGAAATTTGTGGGGCCCATCGGCCGCGGGGCCTTGGACATTTGCCCGGTGCGCCACCCCCTAAATGCGGCCCTGGTATACACCCGTGTAAAAGGCGTTCTCGTGTAAAAGTCGACCTATGATTTTTGGTTCAAAAATTCTTAATTTTCATATACCTCATGTAAAAGTTGACCTAAGTTTTTTAGAGATATGTAAATGTAAATAGTAATATTTTACTAGTTTACTTGATTTGTTTTCAATTTCTCAGTAGTTATCATTCCATCGCTCACAATACACGTGTGTTCCGCTTGTCCGGTTTTTGCAATCGGAGAAAAGAAATACAAAATAAATGGAAATCGTTTCATATAATAATATATCAGTAAATCTCCCTTTCTTTCAGATTAACCATATATTGTGTCAAAATGCCTTAAAGAAAGAACAACAAATACACAGCTCAGCTTAAACTAAAAGTTGTAGTGTTTGCAGAGAAAACGAATAATTGTGCGGCCGCGAGGGAGTTCATTGTGTCAAAGAAGATTGTCAGAGATTGGAGAAAAGTTTCAAAACAACTACAGAAGATGCCGAAGAATAAATGTGCCAACAGAGTTAGAGGAGAACGTATCAGAATGGGTCAACGAACATCAACAATGGCCATATCGTTACCCGAGGAGCCATCCGACTCTATCCCTTGAAAGAATCAAGATGACATCACGAATTTCAAGGGCAGCACTGGATGGTGTACCAGATTTATGAAGATGCACGATCTGGTACTTCGTCAGAAGACCAAAATATCCCACGTCCACCGGCAGAATTGGACGACAAAATTACAGGACTTCATTGATTTGCGATCCGACATCGACAGAAAAATGGTTACAGAGTGGCCTGGATTGGGAACATGGACAAAACCGCAATGAATTTCGATATGCCGGCGAATAAGACTGAACAAAATCGGCAAACAAAAACCCGGTTCTGGTTAAGACAACTGGCCATGAGAAGACGAGATTTACCGTGGTGTTATCTTGCATGGCTGACGGAACAAAATTGAAACCAATGGTGATATTTAAACGGAAAACCATGTCGAAGGAAAAGTTCCCGAAAGGCGTTGTTATCCACTCACAAAAAGGATGGATGGAAGAAGGTGGCTGTAAGAAATGGATGAAAGAAGTGGATTGCGAAAAGAGAAGTCTGCTTGTGTAGGATATGTTTAAATCTCATCTTGTCGACGAAGTCGTTAACAAGCTTAGATCGCATAACACCGACATTGCAGTGATTCACGGTGGTCTTATGAGCGTCGTCCAAACGTTAGATGTCTGCATTAATGGGCCCTTTAAAGATAACATCAGGAAGAAGTGGAGCACTTGGATGTTCGACGAAGAAAAAACGTTCAGGAAAAGTAGCAACATTCGGACCCCAACTTTATCGACATTGTGTCAATAGGAACGCTTGGAGGGAAGTCTATACCAATATTGTTATCAAATCATTCCTAAAATGTGGAATCTCAAATGCTTTTGATGGTTCAGAGGATGACTATTTGTGGAATGATAACGCCGATACGATTCTAAACGATGCCGATGATCTACAGATCTACAGAAGCTAAAGCTAACAAAGTCCCTAAGATCTACTCTAAGGTTAGCCCGAGAGAAAGAAGAGAGTAGGGGGTTAAAAGAAGAGAATAAGGGGTTAAGTAAGTAGCAAAACCTATCATTCGTGGGTTAATATTCATTCAGAAGAAGAGAGAGAAAGACTCACCATCATCATCCGCCGGCTACTGCCGACAAATCTGAAAAATAGTCGAAGAGAATAGGAAAAGGGTGAAAGATGAAAGCCAGTAAAATAAGAACGCCTACAAGCCATGCAAACACAGTCTTAACTCAAACACTGTTATGCCATGCAAACTACAGACATGCAAGTAAAGAGCGCTACAGACATGCAAGTAAAGAGAGCTACAGACATGGAAGTTAAAGAGAGCTACAGACATGCAAGTAAAGAGAGGATAAGAAAAGAAAAAAGTATGAAGATATAACAAAAAGTGGGTTAGTTTACGCTATGAGCTACCATTTAGATAGGCATTAAGAACCATTTAGATAGACATTAAGAACCATTTAGATAGGCATTAAGAACCATTCAGATAGGCATTAAGAACCATTCAGATAGGCATTAAGAACCATTCAGACAGGCATTAAGAACCATTCAGATAGGCATTAAGAACCATTTAGACAGGCATTAAGAACCATTCAGATAGGCATTAAGAACCATTCAGATAGGCATTAAGAACCATTCAGATAGGCATTTTAAAAATATTAACGTCGTTTAAAATAAAAAAACAATTAGCAACAGGAGCTCTGTGGGTGGTGGTCGAGGATGAGTCTGTTGACGATTAATGCCAGTTTGTGACATGCCAGCGTGTGATGCCAGCAATAAAATTATTATTAAAAAAAATTAGACTAACACGAACGTAGTTGTAGCTCGTAGCGTAAACTAACCCACTATACAGTAAATGAGTCTAATTGACATTTTGTGCTTCACAGTTTTAACTTTGTGGTGCTAAATCCTTCCCAAGAAGATTTCTGTATTGAATTTTAGACATATTTCTAGTGAAAATAAAAGAAAGAGAAGAAACAGAGTCCATATTAGAGCAATTTAGCAGAGAGGAGGGCAATTCATTTTCAGAACTCCAACAAAGAGAGCAAGACAAAATTGCATATTTGTTTATAAAGATTTGTTTATAAAAAACGTCTGAACAGGTACAGTAGTTAGAACAACGTGAAAAAAGTGTTAGCAGCTGACGAGGAAGCTTCTAAACAGTGGCTGCATCCTCCAGCGCAGGACACGTCAACGCGAAGAAGCGACGTCAAACCAAAACATCAACGCGCTGGTGGCCAAACTTCCTCAAATCTCCGTGCAGCGGGCTGTCTACGGTTGGCTAGACTGGCAGTCGACGGCCTGTTGCGTGGCACGGTCAGAGTGCCGATCGGCTCCCGGGGCCGGACCTATTCTCAGCGTGCTATTTTTTCAATTACAGGGAACAATTGCGTGCTCCCCGAACTACTCTTACTCTCTGGCGACATTAAGACTAATCCAGGCCCCACTACAACTTACACATGTCACCATACACAAAGACATAGACACAATAGCACCATGAGACACATACAGAAGTATAATATTAACATATTACAGTACAACGTAGATGGCCTCACAAACAAAATCATGCAGCTTAGGGAATTCGTACACAAACAAAACATTCACATAGCACTTATACAAGAAACAAAACTAAAACGCACACACAAAACACCCACCATCCCTGACTTCACGGCGATCCGTCAAGATCGTACTGGGGGTAACGGGGGTGGACTCATCACTTACATACGTAAAAGCATTAGCTACACTGATGCTACCCAAAACATTACAAACACAATCCAAGCAGATAACACGATAGAAATACAGGCAGTTAACATTAAAACACGCGCAAAACACAACACCACACTAATCAACATTTACATCCCACCAGATAGTTCACCTCAGGTGCCAGCCAATTACAATCCACAGTTACACAATCTTGCCTCTCTCACTAATGTCATCTTAGGAGGAGACTTCAACGCCAAAGACACTAGTTGTACCTGCACAACCAAAACAACACCAGAGGCGCCAACATAGCCACACAACTAAACAGCCTCTTCATTCTTAACAATACAGAAGAACATACACACATACCACATCAAGCAGGATACTCAAACTCCTCCCCAGACATAACGTTCTGTTCCCCCTCACTAGCAACACATACACAATGGAGAACAGAAAAAAACTGTCATCAGACCACCTGCCCATCATCATTACAACACATTCTACACTCTGCCCCAACAGCCTTAGGCACACTTACAGAAATTACAAGAAAGCTGATTGGGAACAGTTCAAAATACAGACTGAGGAACAATTCACCACATTAAACAGCACACCCATCATAAACATCGATACAACACTCAAGACATTTAATCAGATTATCAATAATGCAAACAAATACATACCCAAGGGCAACATTAGGAAATACAACCCAAATTACACTAGAGAAATAGCCCACCTCATAAGGCAACGTAACAACCTCAAATATAACACACAAACACCACACACAGAAGCCATAAAACAGCAGATACAACAGCTCAACACAGAAATAAACAACAAACTCAAAGAAAAACAAACAGAAACATTCAGGGAATTCATAACAACACTAAACCACTCCACAGATACATACAGGCTATACAAGACTATAAACAGCATTACCCACTCTAACAGCGGCATTCACACCTCACACGCGGCTATCTGTCGCAGCCAAAATAATATCCCAACATACACACAACAAGCTAACATTCTAGTTAATCACTACGCAAAGATAAGTCACTTAAACAGAGACAACAACCAGAAACATGCAGACAGACAAACAGCCAGACACAAGAAAACCTACAGACTCGACATGACCATTACACCCTTCAATACAGACCAGACCACCAAGATCATCAAAAACATTAAGAATTCGAAGGCTACTGGACCAGACAACATATCTAACATACACCTTAAACACTTGGGCCCACAAGGAATATTAGCTCTCACAAATATCAGCACATATTCATACCAACACTGTATTATTCCTGACATATGGAAACAAGGTAAAATTATTACACTACTCAAACCAAACAAAAATCCAACAGAACCAGCTTCCTATAGACCCATTACTTTACTATGCACACCTTCCAAAGTAACAGAAAGACTAATCTTACAAATCACCAACCCACACATACCACTATCGCCTACTCAACATGGATTCAGACCTCACCACTCAACCACGACATTACTCACTAACCTCACGCAGCACATCATGGATGGCATCAACTCCAGAAGACCAGCTCAACGTACACTATTAGCAACAATAGACATTAGTAAAGCATTTGATGCTATCCCACGCTTCCCTCTCATAAACAAAATACTCAACACAAACATGCACAATAACACCAAAAGGTGGCTGAGCAACTATCTCTCAGGAAGATACTCACATGTCACATTTAATGGCAAGTCATCCAAAACAAGCTTTTTCCGAACGGGGTCCCTCAAGGCTCTGTTCTCTCACCAACACTTCAACTTATACATGCATGACATTCCAACACCCATAGATAACAAGCTTACCTTATCATCATATGCAGATGATATCACTCTAACATCCACCCACAACAACATCGACACCGCTACAAATAACCTACAAACATACATAAACAGTATACAAGACTGGCTCACACACAATAGACTCAAAGTAGCGCCCACAAAATCAACCATCACCTTGCTTAAAGCAACACAAAAGAACACCAGGTAATTCCACAGCTTACACTAAACAACATCAACATTCCACACACTCACAGAACCAAAATACTTGGTGTCACATACAACACATCATTATCTTTTGCAAACCACATTCAGGACATTAAAACCAAATGTACGTCAAGACTTAACACGCTTAGGGTACTAACAGGCACAAACTTTGGACACCAGCAGGAAACAACATCACTCATATACAAACAATATATTCGCTCAGTTATGGACTATGCTAGCCCATGCTGGGCACCCATTATCTCAAACACACACATAAACACCTTACAAACAATACAAAACAACGCACTTCGTATCATTACAGGATGCACTCAAACAACACCAATAGAACACCTGCACACAGAAACAAAAATAAAAGTTAGGGAACATTTAGACATGAGGGGAACACAATTCATGGCAGCAGCGACAACTAACCCACAACACCCTTGCCACTACATGTACAATCATGCACCAACACCTCGCACCATTAAGGTAACACCAGAGAGATATTATAACGAAATACTCCATTCCATACCACGCCCCACAGACATCACACAGTACAGAAAACACATACACACACATCTAACCCACAAAGCACTGACACGACTCGGTCCGAATGCGGTCCTAGGTGCGAAGCCGCCACCCATTAACAGGTCAGAGATCAGCCTGAGCAGATCGGATCGAGTTAACTTAGCACGATTCCGATGTGGACATCACCCAAACTTACGGACATATAAACACAGACTAGACAACTCCATAGACGACACCTGCCACCTGTGCCAAGACACACCACAAACAATTGAACACATTATGACGGACTGTACCGCTCTAGCACACCAACGAACACAACACAACATCACTAGTGCGCTGAACCTCTGGTCCACTCCGGAGAGGGCGATCGGTTACCTGCGTGCCGCCGGCTTGCTCGATCAGGGTGGGCTGATCGGCTAAACAACAACAACAACAACTAACCCACTTTTTGTTATACTTTACCTACTTTTTTTTTCTTATCCTCTCCTTACTTGCATGTCTGTAACTCTTTTTACTTGCATGGCTGTAGTTTGCATGGTATGATAGTGAGTTGAGACTGTGTTTGCATGGTTTGTAAGCGTTCTTATTTTACTTCTTTTCATCTTTCACCCTTTCCTATTCTCTTCGACTATTTTTACTTGTCGGCAGTGGCCGGCGGATGATGATGGGAGTCTTTCTTCTCTTTTTCTGAATGAATGTTAGCCCGAATAGGTTTTGCAACTTATTAACCCCTTATTCCTCTTTTTAACCCCCTCCTCTTTCCTTTCTCTCGGGTTAACCTTAGAGTGGATCTTAGGGTCTTTGTTAGCGTTAGCTTCTGTAGATCTGTAGATCTAAGTTCGTGTTAGTCTAATTTTTTTTATTTTATTCCTGGCATATCACACGCTGGCATGTCACAAGCTGGTATTAATCGTCAACAAACTCATCCTCGACCACTACCCGAGCTCCTATTGCTAATTGTTATTTTAAACAACGTTAATATTTTTAAAATGTCTATCTAAACGGTTTTTAAACATATTAACGTTGGTAGAGTTCACGACGAACGCGGGAACATTATTTCATTTATCAATTACTTTAAACGTAAAAACGTTTTTAGCGATGTTAGTAATGAAACATCTACCACGTAATTTAAATCCGTTATTACGAGTATTGCTATTATCGAAAGTGAACAATTTGTCAAAATTTACGTTATCGATTTTATTAACGATTTTGGAAACTTCAATAAGCTACCCCCTTAATCTCCTATTCTCGAGTGAATGCAAGTCTAACTCTTTAATCCTATCTTCGTAAAACTTGTTGCGTAGTGACGGAATTAGTTTCGTGGCGCGTCGCTGAACCCTTTCTAACCTATCAATATCCTCACGCAAATACGGGCACCAAAACTGAACGGCATATTGTAAGTGAGGCCTGACTAGGGACTTGTAAAGGGGCAATATAATATTCTTCGATTTAAATTCGAAATTACGCGCTATGAAGCTTAACATCCTATTAGCTTTTGCGCAAGACTCCAGGCACTGGTTCCTAACTTTTAAATCCTTAGATACGCGTACGCCTAAATCTACTTCCTCGTCAACGCTCGCTAACTGTCTATCGTCCATTGTGTACGTGTAATTATTGTTACAAGAACCTATATGCAAAACTTTACATTTTTCTACGTTAAATTGCATCTGCCACTTATCCGTCCACTCCATAATCCTATTTACATCGTTTTGGAGCCTATTTCTATCGTCCACGTTAAGAACTTTACCGCCTATTTTAGTATCGTCCGCGAATTTTGACACGTTACTGGTCAAGCCTACATCACTGTCGTTAATGTAGATTGCGAATAGCAATGGGCCTAACACTGAACCCTGTGGGACACCGCTACCTACATCTAACCATCACGATTCACTGCCATTAACAACGACCCTCTGTTTCCTAGCACGAAGCCATTCCTTTAACCAGTTAGCTACCTGACCGCGTATACCGTGCGCTTTAACCTTCGCAATTAATCTTCTATGTGGAACTGTATCGAACGCTTTCTTGAAGTCTAAATAAAAATGATGATGATGATGATTGATGATCTACAGATCTACAGAAGCTAAGGCTAACAAAGACCCTAAGATCCACTCTAAGGCTAGCCCGAGAGAAAGGAGAGAGTAGGGGGTTAAGAGAAGAGGGAGAATAAGGGGTTAAGTAAGGAGCAACACCTATCATTCGTGGGTTAACATTCATTCAGAAAAAGAGGGAAAAAGTCTCACCATCATCATCCGCCGGCCACTGCCGACAAGTCAGAAAAAGTCGGAGAATATAGGAGAGGGGTGAAAGATGAAAAGAAGTAAAATAAGAACGCTTACAAACCATGCAAACACAGTCTTAACTCACTGTCATACCATGCAAACTACAAACATGCAAGAAAAGAGTTAGAGACATGCAAAGTAAGGAGGATAAGGAAAAAAAAAAAAAGTAGGTAAAGTTAAACAAAAAGTGGGTTAGTTTACGCTATGAGCTACATCTACATTCGTGTTAGTCTAATTTTTTTTTTTTTTTTTTTTTTTTATTGCTGGCATCACGCTGGCATGTCACAAGCTGGCATTCATCGTCAACAGACTCATCCTCGAGCACCACCACCAGAGCTCCTGTTGTTAACTTTCTTTTTTAATTTTAAACAACGTTAATATTTTAAAATGTCTGTCAAGACGGTTCTTAAACACATTAACGCTGGTAGAATGAACGACTGACGCGGGAAGATTATTCCATTTATCAATTACTTTAAACGTAAAGAAGTTTTTAGCGATATTAGTAATGAAACGTCTGCCACGCAACTTGAATCCGTTATTGCGAGTATTACTATTATCGAAAGTGAACAATTTGTCAAAATTTACGTTATCGATGTTATTAACGATTTTGAAAACTTCAATAAGCTCCCCCCTTAATCTCCTAGTTTCGAGTGAATACAAGTCTAACACTTTAATCCTATCTTCATAAGGCTTATTGCGCAATGCCGGAATAAGTTTCGTGGCACGACGCTGACCCTTTCTAACCTATCAATATCCTCACGCAAGTACGGGCACCAAAACTGAACGGCATATTCCAAATGAGGCCTGACTAGGGACTTGTAAAGGGGCAATATAATATCCTTCGATTTAAATTCGAAATTACGCGCTATGAAGCCTAACATCCTATTAGCTTTTGCGCAAGACTCCAGGCACTGGTTCCTAACCTTTAAATCTTTAGTTACGCGTACGCCTAAATCTACTTCCTCGTCAACGCTCGCTAAATCCCTATCATCCATCGTGTACACGTAATTATTGTTGCGAGAACCTATATGCAAAACTTTACATTTATCTACGTTAAATTGCATCTGCCACTTATCCGTCCACTCCATAATCCTATCTACATCGTCTTGGATCCTATTTCTATCGTCCTCGTTAACAACCTTACCGCCTATTTTAGTATCGTCCGCGAATTTTGACACGTTACTAATCAATCCTACATCTATGTCGTTAATGTAAATTACGAATAACAATGGGCCTAACACTGAACCCTGTGGGACACCACTACCTACCTCTAACCACCCCGATTCACTACCATTAACTACGACCCTCTGCCTCCTAGCACGAAGCCATTCTTCTAACCAGTTAGCTACCTGACCGCGGATACCGTGCGCTTTAACCTTCGCAATTAGTCTCCTATGCGGAACTGTATCGAACGCCTTTTTAAAATCTAAATAAATAACGTCAGCTGCCCTATGCCTATCGTATTCGCGCACTATTTCGTTATAAAATTCTAACAAATTTGTTAAACAAGACCTATGGCGTCGAAACCCGTGCTGACTACTATTAATCAAACCCCTACTTTCTAAGTGATCGATAATACGATCCCTAACGATCCGTACAACGATGTAAATATTTAAATATAAATACTGTATGTAAATATAAATGTTTAAATGTTTTAAGCATTTTAAAAAAATAAAAAATTTTTTTTCATCAAATGACTTTTTTATTTATTTATTTTTTATTATTATTTTTTTAATGTAAAAGTCGACCCCTAAATTTAGGTCTCAGAAATTGGTCTGAAAAAATTCAACTTTTACACGGGTACGGTTTATAGGGTATTCATTCATTTATTTTATTTTATTGATATCCAACATCTCCCTATAATGTCACACTTATATAACACTGGGGAACAAATTTCAAATTTTTGTCTATTGAATTAGATTTGACAGTTAGTTCTAGGTAATTTGGGTGCGCTGAGCACGAATTTTTACTCGGTTTTGCTCTATCAGGTCCTAATTTTGCTCAACACCCCTCCTCTTTCGTCGTATTCATAAAAAGGTTTTTTCTCAATACTAGCTAAGTCTTTTTGCAGTTACACATTATGCAACTAGGTTTTTATCTAGGTATTGTATTTGTACCTATTGTTATGGTATTGTTGTATTATGTATATTTTTATATGTAACACCCTAAAAATATTTTTAATTTTGTCATTTTTAACCCATTTTAATATTAGTAAATTAAGCTAAAAATATCATAGAATTCTAAAATTTTCTCGAGCGTTCCTGTTCTCTGTAGAGTATTCTAGAGGGACAACTAAAATATATAAAAGCGACTCGTTTCCAGAGTTAATCAATCAATTCAATCAGTCAGTCAGTCAGTCAGTCAGTCAGTCAGTCAGTTGAGTTAGTTAATTAAGTTTGGGCATTAACATAATTTTGAATTGGCATATGATTTAGTGAGTAATTTTGTCATCGTGATTTAATATAGTTGATTTAATTAGACGTAATTTATATTGTACCTACTCATCCGTGTTTCTAGTTTAATTTCATAAGTTGTAAGTACCTATTTCATAATAAGTACCTATTTAAACTAATTTTTGTGTTTATATTTCAGATTTTCTTAAATTTATATGAATTAAGGGCTTTAAATACCTTTACAAATTGGCAGAACAATCAAGCAATATGTCATCAAGCACTAGAAAGTTCAAATGCAAAAACAACCCTGATTCCTTCTGTTATATGTGGAAATTTTACACTTCCACATCAACGAGCAAATATAACTGACTTCGTAAAAAGAGCTTACTTAGCTTATTTTGGCATAAAACTGGGGGACCAAGATAAATCGTGGGCTCCACATAAAGCCTGCACTATATGCATTGAAAGACTGCGACATTGGACGAAGGGTTCGGATTCAAAAATACCTTTTGGAGTTCCGATGGTAAGTTTATGATTTCATAAAACTACGTAATTTAATCACTAGTATACTGTAACTTACCTAAATGTAATTGTAACTTAGGTACATAAACAAAAATTTACAGAAAATGTTTATAAGAATCTCAAATATTGCATAAGGTTGAAACACATAGAAATGTTAAATGTTTGGGTGATAACTTTTGATAAAATTCATAAAAACAAGTCTCTCGTCGCTTTTGTTAACGCTTTACAATTTTTTTTCCATATCAGGTGTGGCGAGAGCCTACTAACCACGAGACCGATTGCTACCTTTGCTTTGTCAAGACTTCGGGCTTCACTAAGAAAAATAAACATTGTATCGAGTACCCAAATTTCGACACCGCGATACGACCTGTGCTACATTCAAATGAGATCCCCATTCCAAAATTTAAGGGTCTGCCAACTCAAGAATTAGTTGAAGATGTTCCTGAAAATATTGTTATGCACTTTGAGGAGTCAGACACCGATTTTGACCCCAGCGTATTTGAAAGTCAAAACGATCCGCAAAAGTTTAACCAGGCCGAGTTGAATAATCTTGTAAGGGATCTAAATTTGCCAAAAAAGGCTGCGGAAATTTTAGCTTCAAGACTTAAAGAGAAAAACTTGCTTACTTCAACACATACATTTCATTTTACAGAAAAAGAGAAGAAGAACTTGTTAAATATTTTAGAACAGAGGATAGTTTAGTATATTGCTGCGACATAGTTGGTTTGTTAAAGAAGATGCGGGTTGAGTCTTACGATGCAAATGATTGGCGCTTGTTTTTAGACAGTTCGAAAAGAAGTCTTAAGTGTGTGTTGTTGCATAATGGCAATCTATACGGCTCGATACCGATTGGGCACTCAACAAAATTAAAAGTATGAACATATAGAAAAGGTTTTAAATCTTATCAAATATAGGGAGCACGAGTGGATCATATGTGTTGACTTAAAAATGGTTAATTTTCTGCTAGGACAACAAGGAGGGTATACTAAATATCCCTGCTTCCTTTGCTTATGGGACAGCAGAGCCAAGGAAGAACATTATTTCAAACAAATCTGGCCAGCACGAACATCACTTACTGTCGGAGAAAAAAACGTAATTAATCCACCTTTAGTGAGCAGAGATAAAATCATATTTCCTCCTCTGCATATAAAACTAGGCCTCATTAAACAATATGTAAAAGCTTTAGATACGAACGGCGAGTGTTTCAAATACATAACTTCAAAATTTCCAAGTTTATGTTATGAAAAAATCAAGGCGGGAATTTTCGATGGTCCACAAATAAGAACAATGATTAAAGACAGCAATTTTCCTAATGTCATGAATGAACGCGAAAAAAATGGCTGGTTCTCATTCGTGGACTTGATAGAAAACTTTTTAGGCAATTATAGGGCAGATAACTACGAAGAAATCGTAAAAAACTTTTAAGGGACTACAAAGAGTTAGGTTGCAATATGAGCATAAAAATGCATTTTTTGAATAGCCATCTTGACCAATTTCCAAGTAATTTAGGTGATGTAAGTGACGAACAAGGGGAGAGATTCCACCAAGATATCAAAATTATGGAGGAACGGTACCAAGGCCGCTGGGATTCCCACATGATGGCTGATTACTGCTGGTGCTTGAAAAGAGACCTGCCATCAATCAACAAGCAAATACGCTAGAAAGTCTTACAAAAGAAATTTTTGCCACAGTGAAAGCTTCATATCTGTTTGTTTTTTTATTTTAAGTAATTTCTAATCTATCGTTATAATGTAATTTTACTGTAGTTTGAACTGCTTGTATTCATGAAACTTGAAAAAAAAATTTAACACATGACTTAATTTTTTAGTCCTAATTTGAAAAATCTGGAAAATGGCACATAGGCTGTCGACAAGAATCAGGACCTGATAGAGCCAAACCGAGTTGAAATTTGTATTCAGCGCACCCGAATTACCTAGAATCAAGTGTCAGATATCATTCAATAAAATACGTGTTGCCCAGTGTATAATTTATCCTAATATCCTAATCCAAGTAATTCATTCCAAAACTATCAAGATCTAATGTATGAACGTATTGTATGTATCATTAATTAAATTAAATTCGATAATTCAGTATGCAATGCAATCTTTCAAATTAATAATAAAATTTCACTTCGACAGTGACTGTATGATATTCACGGTTAATTCATTTAAATCCTGCGGTATTAGCTTGGTTTGGATAGTATAGTTGTATTTAGTATATCGGGTTTTAGAAATTAGGTCTTTATTATTTGTGTGATTGTGGCAGTTTCGGAGTCAAAATTCTGAGACATTTTACTGATAAAACGTCAAACATCTTTAAGTGATAATAGTATTGATCATCTACGTTTTTTAAAGCATTATTTTAAGTCATAATCCAAATAAATCAATAATTTCCATTTTATTAGTCTCTAGAAAGTTTTTAACAAAGCATATTTTTGTTCAATAAAAGGAAATTTTCTGTTTAGTTATTTAATTTATTCCAGTACTTCAAACCTTATTTAATTTTTTTAATCCCAAGAATTTCCCGGGATCCAGGGATTGAAAGTTTTTGAATCCCGTTTCTGGGATTAAGAAAAGAGCTGGAAATGCTCAGCCCTACCCTCGGGCCCATTGATTTAATTTCTTCATTTAATCCCCATGTATAGAATCCCTTTTTGTTATTCATTCATTATTGGTCATCATTTACATCTCATTAATTATGACCTTTATTATTATAGTCATACGGATATATGTTTTTTTACCAAGGTCAGACGAAACGGTGGATTGAAAATTAACAAAACAGTAACTTTGTTTTATTCAAGAATAGTTTTTAAGAAGATTCCTTTACTTCAAGAAAATATTTTTCAAACTTTAGAGAAGGCCTCAAAAAAGTATATTACCTTTATTATAGTTTTTACAGTTTTAGTCCGAAATTGCCAAGAACTTTTGTATCAATTATTGTATACTGTATGTATATTAGTGGTGCACCGATTAATCGGTATCGGCACCTGGCATGCCGATATTAGGAAAATACCTTGCATTGCCGATTAATCGGTAAAATGCCGATATCGATTAATCGGTGCACCATTAATGTATATACACCCGGTGATCCATTTAAAACCGTACCCAAATTAAAAGTAGTACGGTTCAGTAATACGGTTTTAAATGGATCACCCGGTATTTAACAGAGGTTAATAACGTTAACCTTTTTCCGAAGGACAACTGTATTTGTAGTTACGGTTTTAACTGCGTGTTATTTTAGTTTAAAAAAAAAAAAATACTAAACGTATATATATAATGTGTATATATATATATTTTAATTAACAAATTTTAAAATTTTATCCCTTTTCCATCAGGCTTTTGAGCGTTTGGATTGTTCCGATCCGACATCGAACCATAATTTAAGATATTAAATCTTTATTTAATAAAATTGAAATGAAGAGAAACGAAAGTTCAGACCTCGGAATGACGTAGTGAGAGGAACACAATGTATATTGAGTGACAAACATCTCAGGGGAAGCAGTTCGAATCAGGCAATACAAAAATGTTCATATTTGCTTTTGTACATAAAATGATTATATTGCAGTTAAACTTAGAAGTTAGGTAATAGAAGTTAGGTAATTGTAATATAGGAATAAAATTCAACTTCATTAATAAGAATAATAATGTTCAGTAACAACTACAGTTAAATATGAAAGTAGTCAAAAGTACTGGAAGAAAGAAATCTAAGTGAAAGTTATGATTGACACCATGCGAAAAGATGCTTTTCCTTCTTCTTGTAAAGTTATTTTGACTTCTTGATTCGATGCAAGTAGGAGACTAAACTTCTCTTTAAAGCTCTATTTAAGACTTAGTTTTTAGTAATATCATTATCATAGTAATTATAAACGATCACAATGATAATGAGTATCATATTTTCTTTAATAATTATGATGGTGATCAGTATCAGCATGATAATTAATGACCATTATCCTTAATTAAGAGTCGTTATCAATAGTTATATTTACAATGATCTTATCCATTATCTTGTGTGAAAATTCACAATTACGAGAAATTGAATTAGAGGATTTGAGAAGCACAGGATTTCGACCTATTCTGAAATTTTCATCGGGTAGGCTGAAAGTTTATGCTTTCAATACAGTACTCACTTAGTTATCCGTGACTAAGGGGCGGTTCATGATTACGGATAACCTGATTTCACGGTTAACTCACTATACTCCGCTGGTGGGTGGGTGGTGCAGCCGCTGCTTCTCACCGCCACTGACTGGCCTCCCACCTCGCGCGCCACCACAGACAGTATTATTCAGTTACAGTATAATATACAACTAAATAGTTTGTACTTACCACAAGACGTGAAGATATGCGAAGCCACAAGCACGCATGTGTACTCTATGAAGCGCGGGCAGAGAATGACTGGGACGTGTTGTTGTGGGCTGGCGGGAGGCGAGCCGCGGATGTAACCATCACGTAAATTACGTTAACTCGGCGTCATAATCACGGACAAGAGTACAATGGTCGCAGTTAGTAAATCACGGTTAACTCGACTCACGGTTGAGTGAATCACAGATAACCACGTGAGTACTGTAAATGAACTGCTAATTGTGCCTTTATTTTTCTGATCATATTCATTACTAAAATCATAATTATCATGAGTGAACAATATAAAATGATCAATATAATGAACAATATAAATGAACAATGAACAGTATAAAACCCAAAAAACAAATTAAAATGCAAAATCTTAAAATATAAAATGAAAAATAAGAGTTTAAAATGTAAAAATCGGAAAAAATAAGTACTGTTGACACCTCCATCTGTTGACACTGTTGACCTTCATCTGTTGACACTGTGACACCTCCATCTGTTATATTGTCTAGTCCCATTTTTAGCGTTATTCCTTCTACATTTTAAGCTGTTATTATTTTACGTTTCATTTTAATACTTATATTTATATTGTATACAAATGTTCCCGTTATTGCAGCTTTATATGATTTATATTTAATAATCATGGTCATTATGATTAATTTTAAATAATCATATCCAATATTTTATTTGATTATCACGATGACTATCATGAATAAATAACATTGTAAAAATTAATGATCTAAATAATTCTTATTATTAAATAATCAGTGTTGCTAAGATATTTAGCTGCATTTAGATACATGTTCGCTGCATGTATCTCAGATCTGAGCGAAAAAAAGGACTAAACGTACTCTGGGTATAAAGTATTATAAAGAGTACCCTCGGTAGACCGAAGGTACACTTAGAGGTTTTCTTTAATACTCGGAAGTGTACTCTTTGTGTTTTTTACTTAGTTCCAGAGGACACTATTTGTGAAACGAAGATAACTGTTTCAGCTACACTCTATTATCGACCTAACATATACAGTATGTGATGACAGTATTAGACCTACATGATAACATTTTATCATTATTATGGTTGGTCATTAAGACGGTTTATTTGGTATCTTCATATGATCATTATTATAATGAAGCTTAATGTAGCAGACTCAATTATTGATAACATATTAGGTTGTCATTATAAAATAAATTGGATATTGTATTACTTAAAGCATTTGGATGTTTGGATAATTGTGCATAAAAAATACTGAAGACCACACATCTATACATTAACCTATCTTTGTCCTGCGTGATAGGACAAACATGGAATAATCGAAGAATATTATATTGCCTCTTTACAAGTCCATAGTCAGGCCTCACTTACAATATGCCGTTCAATTTTGGTGCCCGTATTTGCGTGAGGATATTGATAGGTTGGAAAGGGTTCAGCGACACGCCACGAAACTAATTCCGTCACTACGCAACAAGTCTTACGAAGATAGGATTAAAGAGTTAGACTTGCATTCACTCGAGATAGGAGATTAAGGGGGAGCTTATTCAAGTTTTCAAAATCGTTAATAAAATCGATAACGTAAATTTTGACAAATTGTTCATTTTTGATAATAGCAATACTCGTAATAACGGACTTAATTACGTGGCAGACGTTTCATTACTAACATCGCTAAAAATAATTTTACGTTTAAAGTAATTGATAAATGGAATAATGTTCCCGCGTCCGTCGTGAACTCTACCAGCGTTAATATGTTTAGAAACCGTTTAGATAGGCATTTTAAAAATATTAACGTCGTTTAAAATAATAAAATAATTAGCAACAGGAGCTCTGGGGTTAATGGTCGAGGTTTGAGTCTGTTGACGATTAATGCCAGCTTGTGACATGCCAGCGTGATATGCCAGCAATAAAATTATAAAAAAAAAAAAATTAGACTAACACGAACTTACATGTAGCTCGTAGCATAAACTAACCCACTTTTTGTTATACTCTTCATACTTTTTTCTTTTCTTATCCTCTCTTTACTTGCATGTCTGTAGTTTGCATGGTATGACTGTTTGAGTTAAGACTGTTTGCATGGTTTGTAAGCGTTTTTATTTTACTTCTTTTCATCTTTCACCCCTTTCCTATTTTCTTCGACTATTTTTCCGACTTGTCGGCAGTGGCCGGTGGATGATGATAGTGAGTCTTTCTCTCTCTTTTTCTGAATGAATGTTAACACACGAATGATAGGTTTTGCTACTTACTTAACCCCTTATTCTCTTCTTTTAACCCCCTACTCTCTTCTTTCTCTCGGGCTAACCTTAGAATGGATCTTAGGGTCTTTATTAGCCTTAGCTTCTGTAGATCTATAGATCCTAGTTTTTCCTAGGCTTCGCAGTATTAAAAATGAGAAATATTATGAAATTTAAGCTCATATTTTTTCTCCAAAGGAATCTAATATAAGAGATCTAAGCAATGAAAAGTAACTGTTTACAATGAACTTCTGTACAAGCTTTATAACAGAAACCTAAGTAGTAAGATTATATATGTATATTTTGTGTGGGAAGGTGTGGGTGCGTTAGAAAATAAATGTTTACTTTATTTTACAGTATTACATAATATCTATTTCATATATTAGTTTCTAATTATTACCTTTTGTTCGAGTATTATTTCCTTGTACGAAGTATAAAACTTGTTGAGATTTATGTGCATAAGAACTGCAAATAAAATCTCAATTAATATACCAACTGACAAGCCTAAGCTTTCGGCAATGTTCTGTTTCAGAAGGCTTCTCTTTAAGTTGGGTCTGCATGCACTATAAGTGTTATTTGGTAATATTTATAATTACTTATAAAATTACTATCATGAATCAAATCACCAACATACTCGATAAGTAGAAGATGTGATTTAGAGCTACTGATCGTTAAGTTACTAAATTCTTAACTACTCGGCTGTTAAGTTAAAATTTGTGAACAGTTTATGGAATTCATAGAATTTCCTCCTTCGATAATCTTTTGGTGTTGTTACATTCAGAAAACGTATGTAGAGTGAATACAAAGAAACTGACGAGTGTCCAAACTTTTCTCGGTTATGAGCCACTTATTTTAATATTCAGACTAAAACTTGATGCAATCAATATCGTAGCTCAGTGGGTAACATCGTTTCACTATAAGTGAAGTGAAGACACTGAAGTCGGGGATTCGACCCTGATGGGGTGGGTTAATAATACTCCCTCTCGGGGACTGCTCCACTTTCTGGCTCCTCTGTTTGATTAATTATTAAGGCAAGATACGAAATGAGGATCCTGCTGCAAGTAATGTATTGGCTTGACCCGGTTTGACTTTGAAATGGGACTTATAGTTCGTGTTTGGTGACGTTACAGCCCTTCTCAGTTGCCTCTGCTGGAAGGAGGACGTAAAAGGGAATAAATAACCAAGTGAGACACGAACCACAAACGTGAAGACACCGTGAGGATTTCGCTGTAATCTCTAATGCCTGCAATTTCTGCAGGTAATTATTAACTAATGTATTTAATTTTCAAGCATTAAAATAAGTTATATATATTTTAAAAGTAAAAAGATAAACTGTATTTAAAAACAACAGATCATAGTAACAATTGGGAGTCACTTCAAACTGCTTCAGTAGTTGTGTGTCGTTCTTAAATTGTTTGATCGGGTTGTTTAACTTCTTTCACAACATCTAAGGTCATATGAGGGAGTAGGCCTACGGCTGTACGTGAGATTCGAACCACGTAATCTGGACGTGGAGGACGGTTCCCCACCCAACTACCATCTAGAGTCTAAACTCAATGTCGCTTAACTTCGCTGATCGAGAAGAATCGGCGTTACGACATTGGCCGCGACGTAGCCCTACCCTTTCTTAAACATTGTTCCTTGAAATATGAGTGTGTATACTATATATATATGTAGCGCAACAACAGACATGCGTTGAATATATTGAACGCTCCTAAATTAAGGAAAAATTCCAAACAAAAGAGAACCCGTAAAGAGGCTTTCGTGATAAATAGTACAATAGAAAACATTATTCCAAATTCTAAAAATAAATGGTGACACTGAAGTATGCATCAGAAAGAAGGAAAACTATTTAATTTTACGTTTGAAGTTATTTAAATTAAAGTGTTTCACATACTTTAGTAAACTCCAAATATTTTAAAAGAAAGTTATAACTCTTATTTAAAATAATAATAATAATAATAATAATAATAATAATAATAATAGTAATAATTAACCTTATTTCTGAGCAATTACAGATATTTATTTTTTCAGGAAATTTCTTTCCACGGCAAAATACTGAAATTTTTTAAAATTCAGGAACAGTTCATATAATCGGATGAGAAAAAGTCTTATATTTTACAGTATGAACTTTTTATAATTGGGTTCCGGATAATCTTACCTTCATAGAGACTCATCTTTTCACACACAAAAAGAAGGGCTCATAAATAAAAATTAAAATAATAATAAGAAATAGTTCTCGCTTCTTCGACAATTTACACTTGTAACTGTGTTCGCTGCAACGAGAACTATATTGGCAGTACATTCCGGCAGTATCAAATAAGTGTGGATGAATATCGTGGCTTCTCAACAAGAACTTCACAACCCCTAAATAAACTATCCAAATCAGCTATAAGAGGCCACTGTCAATTCTATGATCACCCTTTTACACTTCACCAGTTTTAAAATTATCGATTCCACTGATCAACCAGTCGACCTCCACATTCTTGAACCGCTACACATTTTCAGTAAGAAGCCTCCTCTCAATGATTACAATTCCCTGCCTTTAATCTATCAATTATGAAATAACCTCCCTCATTCTCAAAACAAAATCACTGCCATTAGTTCAACTTCTAAGTTTTAAACGCACACCGTCAACTTGTCAACTTAAATGGAATCTTTAATATTCAGAACCTGTGCTAAAGTTACTTCAACTGGATTTTTATTTATAATTTTATATAAATTCTGGTACATTAACTCGCATTAATAACTGACATTAATGTCACTCACATTAATATAATATCATTACTATGTAATATCATTATTCTTATTACTTTAAAATCTTTTACCTTTTTATAATTTTTAACTGTATCTATATATCATAATTATGTGCTCTTTTAATATTTTAATAGTTAGTTTTTAACGTTCAATTATTTGTATATAATATAATAATAATAATTATCTATTCTTTCTAATATTTCAGCACTGATGATAGAAATCACATTCCGAAACGTTTTCAAATAAAAACTACAATTTCTCTCCTATTTCTCAATAAATTATGCTTCCCCAAGAACAAACCCCCAAGCAATATATATATATATATATATATATATATATATATATATATATATATATATATATATATATATATATGGAAGAAACAGATTCGGTGCTTATTTACTTCTGAAATACAATTTTCTTGAAATGTAACGAAAGATTTATGACGTCATTTTTTCGGTGTTGGAGGAAGCTCGTGAAAGAGAAGCAAAATCTATTTACTTCATTCCATTGCATTATCGTACTGTATTACAATTCAGACACTGTGATGGAGACGGAAGGGGAGTTAAGTATTAAGCAAGCTCTAAGGAATACCAACATATAGGAATGAATAATAGATTTTATTCATTTCTATACCTCTCTCTCATATTCTAATATATATACGTATGTGTTGGGTTACGTTGTGGCTGATGTTGTCACTCCGCTTCTCGCGATCAGCGAAGTTAAGCGGCATTGGGTCTGGGTAGTAATTGGGTAGGAGACCGTCCTTTGCGCCCAGGTTATGTAGCGACCCGTGGTTCGATCTCACGGAAAGCCGTAAGTCCTCTCGGTCACATGACCTTAGACGTTACGACGGAAGTTAAACAATCCAATCAAACAAAAAGAAACGTATATATTCGCGCGTGTGAGCGTAGGTGGGCGTATGGGTGTGGGTTGGGTGGAAGTTTGTATGAAAGGGCTGTTGTTTTTGGTAACCTTAATTTTAAAATGAAAAGAATAACCACTGATCTGACCATCGTTGTACTCAAATCATTTCCAAACGTTTCCAGAAACGTTTCTGTTTGCGTTTCCAGTCAATTAAAAATTTACACGTCATAGAATGTTACCGCAGTAGGATAATAACAGTAACTTATAATCTTTGTTCTTTACTGAAACGTATTATAGGAATTTTTTTTTTCCATTTACAGTATATTATATTTTATAATTATTTTCATTACTTGTAGCGGTAATTTTTCATTACAGTATTTCAATTATTTTAAAACTAACCTGTTAATTTTGCAATTCGAACGGTTATTTAGCATTATTTTTCTTCATTTCGTGACATTTTAAAACCTTTACTCGACTGATGTCCGCAATAATCAAAAAATACTAAACGATAAAACCCGCTGAGAAAAACCTTAAGTTCAAAATAACTCTATAATAATTTAGATTTTCAAATGAGTAAACACACAAACTTATACATAAAATCGGTTTTCCATCACCTCATGAAACACGCATCCCCAGACCATAATGTTGCCTATACTTAGGGTGGCCAGACGTCCGGCTTTAGACGGACAGTCCGCCTTTTGAGCACTCCGTCCTTAGGGTGACCATTCCCAAATTTCCAAAAAGGAGGACACTGCGTATGTGGCCGTACGTTAACATATATATATATATATATATATATATATATATATATATATATAATATATATGTTAACGTACGGCCACATACGCAGTGTCCTCCTTTTTAAATGGCCACCCTACCTATACTCCAAATTTGACTGTCGGAATAAATGGAATTACTATTGTAAGCCTCTCCTACTTTTCTTCTTGTGTCAGCAATTGATCGTCTACAACACAACCATAGAATAACTAATTTTTATTAAGTTAATTCTCACCACACTCATGTTAAGTACATGAGTAACAGTAAAACCTACGAGTAACTTAGGAATGGCAATGCGTACAATTTTATTAATTAGTATGCATACAATTTTACCACTACCTTTCAAGGCCTGGCGATGAGTACTAATTTGTAAATTTCCACACATACAGACTTACTGCGTTCTTAGGTTATGATCTAACATTTTACAAATTTCTGATGAATTAAACATTAACTAATTCACTTTTCTTTAAACGTAAACTAAAAAATAAATACTTTTTTATTTCCAAATATTCAAAACTACAAGTAATTTTTATATTTCCAAATATTCAAAAGCACCAAGAATTATTCTTAAACATTCACCGAAGTACGATACGAAAGAATGAACTTAATTGCGTTAGCATGAGAAAAGTGTGTGAAGAGTGTCAACCAATTTTTTTAAACTACTGTAAATACATAATTTTTCCCCCAGTTTATATATATATATATATATATATGAAAATTATTTCACGAAAGTAACACGTTTTATTCATCATATATATATATATATATATATATATATACACTATATATGTGTGTGTGTGTGTGTGTGTGTGTGTGTTCGTGCGCATGTGTGTGTGTGTGTGTGTGTGTGTGTGTTCGTGCGCATGTGTGTGTGTGTGCACTGCCTTTGAGGTAAAAAATTGAGTTAATTTAGTGTAGGAAAGGTCTTCCTCGAAAACTCTTTGAATGACAGAATAGCTCTCAAGGAAATTAGGAGGCTCACTTGAGCCTAATTACCCTCACATTTGGCCCGTGTCTTTGCCAGCTGGAATCATGTTGGCCTTTATTCTCGCCAATGAAAGCATCGCTGCGAATCTTCTCTAATAATATTTAACCTCCTTTGGGGTCTCGACCAGGGAAAGAGAAAGGAGAGCAGAGAGAAAATTAGATATGGCAAATTAACTTTATATATATATATGGAGAGAGAGAGAGAGAGAGTGTGTGTGTGTGTAATTGTCGTATAAACCAAGATTGAAATAAATAGTATAAACTGATGTACAGCAATTTCACCTAAAATAAAAGTATCATGAGAAAGAAATTTCAGAGAGGCAGAATGGTAGAGACGAAAAAAACTAGATAAAAATAAGTGGAGAGAGCCAAAGACAGTGATGGAATGAAGTAAGGTCAAAGAGCAAAAAATGCGTTGCTTTTATGGAGGTCTGTAAGTCAGTGTCAACGTTAATGTTTAAGTAATTAATAAAGTCAGAGAAAGTCATTTCCTTTGCCAAAACAACTTCCTTCATGAGATTCTTTAAAATTGATCTCCATTGATCTAAATCAGTGGTTCTTAACCTTTTTACTACCATGCCCCCTCTAGGAATTGGTCCTTCCCTCCACGCCCCCCTTCAATCAAAATAACATTCTCAATAACTTCTCAATATTAGCCCATGCTCTCGTTAAGAGAATAACAAATACAATTAGAGAAATTCCTGTTTCTAGGGGGGCGCGCCCCCCCGGTTAAGAACCACTGATCTAAATGAATAATTTATAAGAATATGTACTTTACAGTTTACAGTAAAATTTGTCTTAACCATCATAGCGGCAAATACTGCCTATGGAAGTCTGTTTGTTGTCATAAGAATGTATGCCACTGTCAAAGTTATTCATGTATACGAAGAGTGTATAATGGCATAATAAGTGTTACCTCATATATATAGCTATTATATACGCTACAATATCCAAAATATCTTATGGTACAGACGTTTGCCAAAAGTAAATAGACACCGTTTTTTTTTTTTTTTTTTTTTTTTTTTTTTGATAATAAAAGTCAATAAATAATAACACATTTATTAAATCAATATATTTTGTATCGTGTTGCTTTCCCCTTTTCATTATGTAAAGGTGACACACGTAAATTATCGTAGTGTCTATTTACTTTTGCCAACCCCCCGTATATTGTTCCCAAACATTCTCTTTGGCTGAACTGAATGTTTCTGCGTAATGTAATGTTTAATATCTGTTGCAAATCCTTAATTTGCAAAGAAATAAATGGGAGAGAAGTTTACAAAGGAAATGTCAAACTTTTAAGGAAAATTGGAGAAGTTTGTGAACTCTCTCTCTCTCCTCCAAGATAAACACTCTTAAAGCGATATTTATTCTACCACTGCACGTGCACGAATGAAAAACTACAAAAATACTTGTAAGTATGCAGATTGCTGTTTCCGTTTGAGAGAATATTTATGGTTAAAGATGCACAATGTATACGACAAGATATTATCGAAATTATATATATATATGTGTGTGTATATGTGTGTGTGTGTGTGTGTGTACTGAATGTTACAGTTAATCTGAGAAACCAGACATTTCACATCTAACCATGTTAGACTAGGCTAGGTTTGTTATGCTTAATTACATTTTCAAAATGACTGGTTTCAAAGACTGATTAAAACTTTTTGGCATTAGGTGAAGTGACTGCATGGCTTTACACATTGACTGTAACGTATACATTGTACAGAGTGGGTAAAAAAAAAGTGACCCCTTAGAGGTAAACTGTCATATTAAAAAAGTAAGGGGACTAGAGCTTCCAAACTTCACAGACGCTTACCTTAGCATGTTGTTCGTCTTAATTGAGAAGTTGCTCGATGTGTCCCCCTTCCTGCTCAACGCAGGCCTCCAAACATGAACGCCACTGATCAATATACGTGTTTACATATCGTTGAGACACCTTCTCCCAGCCGAGCAGAATTCTTTCTCGTAGTTCATCTATGTCTCTTATATTGGTACCAGGTATGTAGACTTTGGACTTCAGGGCTTCCCAAACACTATAATCTAGTGGTAAGATCGGGGCTACAACCTGTCCACATATAGGGTTCGATAAAATCTGGTGTTTCGTTCTCAAGGAATGTAACAATTTGGTGTGCTCTGTGAGCATGGGCTCCATCTTGTTGGAAAGTATATCTTTCACCACTACTTCGTCGAATATCAGTTAGATAGAGTGAAAGATATACTTTCCAACAAGATGAAGCCCCCGCTCACAGAGCACGCCAAACTGTCAGATTCCTTGAAAACGAAACACCGGATTTTATCGAATCCAATATGTAGCATTTCACCACTAGATTATGGTGTTTGGGAAGCCCTGAAGTCCAAAGTTTATATCCCTGGTACCAATATAAGAGACATAGATGAACTACGCGAAAGAATTCTACTCGGCTGGGAGGTGTCTCAACGATATGTAAACAGGTGTATTGATCAGTGGCGTCCACGTTTGGAGGCCTGCGTTGAGCAGGAAAGGGGACAGATCGAGCACCTTCTCACTTAAGACGAACAACATGGTAAGGTAAGCATCTATGAAGTTCGGGAGCTCTAGTCCCCTTACTTTTTTTAATATGACAGTTTACCTCTAAGGGCTCACTTTTTTACCCACCCTGTATATACTGTGGTAAAAACAAAAAAAGAGGTTTTATTCCTTTCAAATTACAACAGAGAAAAGCGAAACAGAAAGTCACCAAATAACAAAATAAATATTTTTAGCAAAAAAGACAGAAGGATGAAATATAAATATTACAACTTTCCTCTGTTCAGAAAAATATTTTATGATACAAACTGAGTATTTTTGTTTGTTTTTAAACAATTAAAACCTACAAGAGTCATATCGCGTTTGAATTATGTCATAGAATTTTAATATATTATACAAGGGAACGCATGGTAGTTCTTTTTTGGATGAAATGAACACTGAAAGTGAGTATATTTGGTAATTTTAAAATAGGAAATGTTCGAATTCAGAACTTCTGACGTCATTATTTTTCAGTTAAACGTCTTTTTTGTGTCTATCTATCTATCTATCTATCTATCTATCTATCTATATATATAGCGTGATGGCTACGGAAGATTTCTTCCTCTCCCAATGTATTTTCCTGGGAAAGTATGGCTAAAAAATTCTCTATCATTCAAATCATAGATGGGAGCTACGTCTTGCTAGAAAAATACTTGGCACAAAGATTTAAGCCATGATCTGAGGGGAGAAAGAAGTTTTGCGGCTCGTAAGATAGCGACATTTTCTTCAGAAACAACAGAAAATTTCCACGCTACCAGTGCGCAGTTATAAAAGCGTGAGTCATCCTTGTTTCCTTTTCATTTGCTGCAATGAGAAGGAAAAGTTGCTCTTGAAAACTTGCTCTTGCTCTGTGAAAACTTGTCACAGAAACTTGCTCTCCGTTCTTCTCTGCCTCCTAGACCTTCCTAGTTCGTCTGCCTCATTCGACCTCCGTCCATTTGTCCTTTGATTCTCGTTTCTCACTCAACAAAGCCCTTATCACTGTTGCAAACCTGCAATTTGTTTAATCGCCGTGCACCCTTTTCAGCCGACGCTCAATTTCCTCAATCGTTACCTTAATCTCCTCGTCAGTTCCATGTCTCTCTCCTATTTATACCATTTGTATTAGTTGTACCTAATTTGTTTGTATTTTGACTGTAAATAAGAGAGATAACCGAAATCATAGTCTCGAAGTCACCTCGCAGTTGGTTCTATAAAATGGTGACCCTGTCGTGATGCTTCTCAACAGTCATTTACAAGCGAAATAACCTTCGAAAGGTGATAACTGCCACAGATATTTTTAGGTGGAATAGAATGGAGGGGCAACTAGAGGCGAGCGGAGCGGGATCCCAGCCAGCAACCCCAACTTTTAGATCACAACCGCAAAGGAGATTTCAGCGCTGTAATATCCTACGGACGGTAACAAAACGCTAGTCGAAACCCAGCCAACAGCAACATCAACAGCACGCAGTAACTTCAACAGCAAACAACACCGCAACGACTCTTTGCGACCAGCGAAAACGAGTTACAGCCCGTTCAACAGTGAATTCTTTGCAATGAATTCTTCCGTCACTTTCTGGAGGTAAGGCTTGTTCGTAAACTCCATGACAATGGCATTGAAGAGCTTGCATCTCTCCTGTTCGTATGATCTTTTACATTAATTGTACCCAATTTGTTCTGAATTTTGACTGCAAGTAAGAGAGTTAACCCAACTCATAATTTCCTCATCCTTGTACACGGTACTATATATACAGGGTGGGCCAAAAATCTGTTGGGCCGAAAAAAATAGTTTAGAATGCGTCGGGGCAACATACTTTTGGGCCACATTTTATACACAGTATTATATACAAATAGACACCACGATGATTGCCTTCAAGAACAAATGGCAAAGCTCGTCATTGTAATCCCAGAACGTGTGCCAACTTTCCATAATGCAAAGGGGAAAGCAACGCGTTTCTAAATATATTGAGCCAATAAATGTGTTGTTATTTAGTGACTTCTATTAATTATCAAGTCAAAAGGTATGGAAAAGCCGAAGGCGTCTATTTACTTTTTGCAATCTCTCTCTCTCTCTCCTCTCTCTCTCTCTCTCTCTCTCTCAGAGAGAAACAGAAACAACTGTAGTATGGACCCTTTAACGGTGGGAGTTTTTGTTGGGTTAAGTTTGAATGCGTGTATTTGAAACAGTACGTGTTCGACCCACATGTTCGATAGAGGGTTAACAAAAACAAGCGAAAGCATACGAAACTTTATCTTTTCATCTTCTTTCACATGCCCAATTGGACTACGTCGCACTTCGTTCTTTAGAAAGGAACAGGTTGAATCCCACCCAGTAAGAAGAAAAACTTGCTCAAAATCAAAATATTTATTTGTAAAGTAAATACTACAATATTACAGTGAACAAATGTCAACTGGACTGTTTATTTTATGTGGCTTTTAAGCTTTAGGCTTTACTGGGCTCTCCGATTAGTTAAAAATAAAATATATGAAAGATATTTTATATATATATAGAGAGGAGTGGCGACAAGCTTGACCTTCGTGAAATGAGGAATCATCGCACGGAACATTTGAAAGGGTGAAAGGCATAATATATATCGTATGTTAATATTTATTATATTCTTCGGCATAAGAAATCCCACTTAACGAAATACAGCTTTGGTCAAGTCTGGTAATAGCAGTTTTCGGAGCTATTGAAGAATAGGGACCCCAGCCTTCTTTAGTTAGGCTTATAAGGCTAACTAACGAAAATATCACGACCTAACCTAACCAATCGTTAGGCTAACTGTACGCCCTTGACGATTGGTTAGGTTAGGTCATGATATTTTCGTTAGTTAGCCTTATCAAGCTAACTAAAGAAGGCTGGGGTCCCTATTCTTCAATAGCTACCAGTTTTCAAATAAAAGGTTGGGATCACCTGAAGATCAGGGCCCCCAGCCTTCTTTAGTTAGCTTTATAAGGCTAACTAAAGAAAATATCACGACTTAACCTAACCAATCGTCAAGGGCGTACAGTTGACCTAACGATTGGTGGTGCTACTGTAGTATGCGGTCTACCGTTAAGTTTCTACTGTAGTATGCGGTCTACCGTTAAGTTTCTACTGTAGTATGCGGTCTACCGTTCAAAATATTTAAAAGGAATTGAAAATGAATTGAAATGAATTATAATTTAATTTACACAATTAAGGAATTATTAAAGAAGTTAAACATACTACTACCGCATACTTAACGGTAGACCGCATACTACAGTACGCCCTTGATGATTGGTTAGGTTAAGTCGTGATATTTTCGTTAGTTTTAACGAAAATATCACGACTTAACCTAACCAATCGTCAAGGGCGTACAATTAACCTAATAATAAAATAATAAGAAGATAAGAAGCTATAATTAAAAGGTAGACCGCCAAATCGTAGGTAGACCGCATACTACAGTAGCACCCGATTGGTTAGGTTAGGTCGTGATATTTTCGTTAGTTAGCCTTATACGGCTAACTAAAGAATGTTGGGGGCCATGATCTTCAGGTGATCCAAAGGTTGTATTCTCTGCTGGCTGCCACTTTGTTTAATTAATAAATAACGAAGTTTACGTAAAAACGTAAACTATAATAAAATAACACCAAAAAATTGAGTTTAAAATACTACATCATGAAATATTATAGGGTGATCCAGAGAAATGGGACCCAAAAGAAACCCCTGTAACTCTTAAAGTATAAGTCCTTTTATAAAATCATACGCATCATTCGAAAGAGGATAGTTACAAGTTTGTACAGGATTGTATAGGTTTTGACAATACAAGACAAGATAAGATACAAAACAAAATAAAAGTGTTAGTTAAAACTAACCCTTCAAGACGACTGCATGGACTGTGGAACAGCTGCGTTTCATAACTGAGCAATATTATGAGCATGGAAGAAGTGTAGTTTCAGCTCAAAGATCTTTCAAGACAAATTTTCAGATGTCAAAATCACCTTCTAAGAAAGTAATTCGTCGGTGTGTCAGAAATTTTTCCCTAACTGGCAGCATTGGAAAAAGAAAACCAACTGGAAGAGTGCGCACAGCAAGGATAGACGAGATCATTAACAGAACTCATGAAATTGTACAGGATAATCCTAACATAAGCATCAGATGTGCTTCTCAGCTGTTAGGAGTTGGATATGGAACAACAACACACCGTATATTCAAGCAAAATTTAATGCTCTTTCCATATAAAATTCAAACAGTGCAACAACTAAACGATGGAGATTTCGCACGAAGACGACAATTCTGTCAATGGATCCAACAGAAGGTAAATGACACCACCAATTTTCTAGCAACTTTGATTATGTCAGACGAAGCCCATTTTCACTTGAATGGAACTGTAAACAAACAAAATTGTCGTTTCTGGGCAACAGAAAATCCATTGAATATTACCGAAGTCCCGTTGCATGCATAGTCAGCGTGTAACTGTTTGGTGTGGTCTTACTGCATCTCAGATCATAGGGCCGTACTTTTTCGAGGATTCCACCGGAAACATGGTCACTGTAAATGGTGATCGCTACGAAAAAATGTTGACCGATTTCCTTATTCCTAAATTAAGAGATCTTTGTCTAGAAAACCACTGGTTCCAACAAGACGGAGCTACCTGCCATACCACGAGGAACTGCATGGCAGTTTTGCGTCAACGTTTCCAGGCGAGTTAATCTCAAGATTTGGAGACGTTGAATGGCCCGCAAGGTCTCCGGATTTTTCTCCCTTAGATTATTATCTCTGGGGATATTTAAAGAGTAGGGTCTACAGAAATAACCCAACGACCTTGCAAGAATTGAAGGCCGCCATCACAAATGAGATACAGGCCATACCACCGCACACTCTTGCAAAAGTGATGCAGAACTTACAAGCGAGAACACTGGAATGCTTGGCAACTAATGGAGCACATTTGAAAGGAGTCATTTTCAAAAAATAAATATTTCATAATAAACTTGTAACTCAACTCTTTCGAATGATATATAGTTTTTATGAAAGGAATTAAATATTAAGAATATTTGGCTTTTTTTTATGGGTCCCATTTATCTGGATCACCCAGTATATACACCATACAAAAAAATTGATGCAATTTACATTTATAACAAACTCGTATATTACCCCATGAAATATAAATCCATCCCTTTTCACAGTCCGAGAGCAGTAAAGTTCCATTGAAACGCGAAATAGATCCATATACAGTACATTTGCATTCAATTTCGCAGTTCTTTGATCGGTACTCTTTGAAAATAAATACAGTTTTTGGAGTTAAAGAATTCCTCGTTCTTTCAGATACAAAATTTGATATCGGTATTTGGAGCTAGTGAATTTTTAGAGTATTTTTCTTGTTTAATTATTTTTACTGAATCCATCATAATGTATTGTAACTGAGAAATGCGTAATGCAGTATAGAAATTAAGTTATAAACTAATGATACTTTAATTCAAATTCAACAGTTGTGCTTGTATCTCTTTGATTTGGTGTAAAAACATTAATTCTACAGTTGATGACGAAACTTAAACGAAAGAGATCGATTTACAGGCACGAAAAAATAGATTTTTAGGGTGTGAGAAGTACAAAGAAACTAGAAAATTTTCACCTCAAAATTCCAAATGTAGAATACAAAATGGAAACTGTATGGGATCTTTTCCGTTTGACTGCCGCCATTGAAACATAATTAAACTCCAGCCTTCTTTAATTAGCTTTATAAGGCTAACTAACAAAAATATCACGACCTAACCTAACCAATCGTCAAGGTCGTACAGTTGACCTAACGATTGGTTAGGTCGTGATATTTTCGTTAGTTAGCCTAATAAGGCTAAGTAAATAAGGCTGGGGGCACTCACCTCTTATGTTTCAATGGCGGCAGTCAAACGGAAAAGATCCACTGTATGACGAAAAGAAAGAAAGAATATAAAAGAAATAGTAAATAACTGCTGACTTCTGCTTTAATAACACAAATCCTTCATTTTAACTGTCTAAAATGACGGGGAAGTATTTCCGTAAAGACGTCTCTGCATGCATAATATTTCCCGGTCAGAAAAAGAATCTAAGTATTACTACTGAGATCAATGTTTTCCTAGTGCGACACAGTAGCAATATTTTGATCTTGTTTCACTGTATTCTTTCCATTTTATAAAGGATTTCACAAATGTTATTACGCTAAAAGTACGTGTACACATTCCCGTCTCTGAAGCTCATTATATGCATTGCTAAATCATGCAGTGATATGAAGACTGTAAATCAAATCAAGCTTTAACACATTACCGAAATTAGTATCACCGATATATATATATATACATATACGTTCTTTACGTTAATTATACTGCGTGTTCTTTGCAGTTGAAAAAAAAAAAATATATATATATATATATATATATATATATTCTTTTATTAATCAACTGTACAACGAGGGGGAAATTCGCCAAAGAAAAAATGTACAGAAAAAATAGTGAAAACTTCAAAATGTATGTAATAATTTACATCTGATTAAGTACTAGCCTCATGCCCGTGCCACTGTTTCCCGCTAAAGTTGATGAACAATAATAATAAATGTTCTATATATTGTTTCAGATTAATTAAAAGCAAGTATGCAGTCAATCAGAATACAAAAATGTATGTTTGTATAGTTCCTTTCAATAAAGGAACAAAGATAATTGACATGCCATATGGTCACTCTATTTTCCCCTCGTTTCCATTGTGTGTAACGTCATACTATGAGGTTTAGTGGGTACCATTTTAAAGATAAAAAGTAAAAAATTTAAAGGTATAAGGTTTAGAGGCCATGTGATGTAATGCAGCATGCTGAAAAAAACATGCCAATGACTGAGACCTAGTGCTTCTGTGTACCAGTTACCATCGGACGCAACTGCGTCCAACTTGGTAGCCAGTTCCAACCAGATCACTCACACATACACACAACAGCAGTGTTTAAGAAAAAAGCATCGCATACATGAACATAATTTAAAAGATGAGTGAGGAGTAAATAGAACCACAGTTGCATACAATATTTATTAACATATCAAGACATTATTTTTTATTAGTATTGTAAACTCACAATTAATGGTGGGAATAATTACATTATCATTGTTTTGTACAAATACAACCAATACTTTTTAGAAATAATATCTCTTTTAATGTATGAGGCATTCTATACTCGATATACAATGCCTTAAGGTATTTAGAATTTGTTTTTCCTATTTTACATTTAGGTATAACATTTTCATAATTCTTAATCTTTGAACATATAGCTTCAAATACCTGATCGAGTACGGGGTCGGTTATTAAAATATCATCAAGAAAAGTTAATGTTTACAAAACACGAATTAAGCGGGCGTTTATTTTCTTTACACCAGTTTTTTCAATTGAAAACTTGTTCATCTCTATACTTCATAAAAGGGTTAATTAAAAATGTCTAGGCATGCTCGAGAACAATGTAAAATTAACGCATATCGCCAACCTAAATCCTTTCGAAATTTCTGTGAAACTTTTGCTATTGCGCTTGACATATCGAAAGCTTTTGACAGAGTCTAGCACAAATCTTTAATTTCCAAACTGCCCTCCCTCAGTTTTTATCCTTCTATCCGTGCCTTTATCTCTAATTTTCTTTCTGGCCGATCTATAGCTGCAGTTGTAGGTGTTCACTGTTCTTCTCCTAAAGCTATTTACAGTGTGCTCCTCAGTGTTCTATCCTGTCACTCACTCTTTTCCTTTTATTTATTAATAATCTATTAATTCACACTTCCTGCCCTATCCACTCCTGTACCGATGATTCCACTCTTCACTTCTCAACACGCTTCCCAAAGCGTCCCTATCAACAGTCACTCCATGCTTCGCTTAGGATGGCTATGGTACACCTGACCTCTGATTTTTCTGTCAAAGGTTTTTCGTCTCATCAACTCCCCGCCTCTTACTGACTGTATTCAATCCTTTTCAGGCAACTTTTTCAGTAATTTCTGACACAGTTGACTCATTTTTCCGACCATTGTTTCTCAATTTTTTCTCACGAAGAGATAATATTTGAAAATACTTTCGTAAGTAGGCAAATCACTTAGTTTCACTTAATTCACTTGGGGTCTGAAATACAGAACACTCCACTTTTTCTTGTTTTAATGCTTGCCATTGTCAAAATGAACTCAGATATTACTTACTAAACTGCTTTATTTGAGAATGAATATCTGAAACAAGATATAGATTAGACATGTTCAATTATCAAACGCAAATGTGAGAAATAGAAATATTTTTCCAAGAACAGTAATACTAATATAACAAATTCTACTATAGGTATCGACGACTCAGTGAGTCGATGTGAAAAAAAAAATGAACCAGAGCGAATCACACATATTCACCATCCAAGAGATCAAACGGAATACTAATATCAACTATTGAGTGATGAGACAGCAACAGTAGCATTACTGAACTGGCAACAGTTGCCAACATGTATATTTCTTATGATAACTATAAAATACAGGGTTCTCAATATACATGCAACCCATGTCACTGCTAATAATTCTGCCAATATTAATGTTCTCGTTCTATTTTCTCAGATTTGAAGAGAGGAGACGATAACAACTAATAATTATCAATCAAAATGCCTTGGACAAAGGAGAAAAAAAATTTTTGCGTCACTACTTATTTGGAGACGAAATCATTCAAAACTGTGCAAGCGAAATTTCGCAGGAAGTTCAACTTCAACAATTATCCCCAGAAAAGCCAAATTTATCGTTGGGCACACAATTTCAAGCCACAGGATCAGTAAACAATCTCAACAAGAAAGCAGAAACACCCAGATCTGGCAGGAAGGTGACTGCAAGATCTCCTGACAATGTGAATGCGGTGAGAGATTCTGTCGGAAGGAGTCCGAAAAAGTCAATCCGAAGACGTTGCCAAGATCTGGGTCTTTCACGTGCGTCAGTGCAAAGAATCTTGATCAAGGATCTTCAGCTGTACCCATACAGGATCCAGATCAAGCCTAAACTCACACCAGCTGACATGGCAAAACGTGTTGTGATGTGCCGGTGGTTCGAGAACAAGATCGAAGAGGATCCTGACTTTCTTGATGATGTTTGGTTCAGCGACGAAGCACACTTCTTGCTCAGTGGGTATGTCAATAGCAAGAACAATGTGTTCTGGGGCACACAAGCCCCAGACGAGGTGCTTCAGAGGCCCTTGCACTCTGTGCAGGGTGTCAGGGTGATTGACAACTTCGCTCGTCGGCTTCAAGTGTGTCTGCAGCGCAACGGCGGTCATTGGAACATGTGCTCTAATAAATGTATCCTTTGATCTAGAGACCTCAAATCTTCAGTTTTTAATTGTTATCATATCAGCTTCCAGGAAATGTAATCTTTTTTGGAGTTTATTTTCTGAGTAATAAATTATTATCATGTCAATGGGTCCAATCTATTTTGAGACACCCGGTACTTGCACTGAAGAAAATTTCTGCCTTAGATTATATTTTCGATATAATCACAAACTTTTCTAAATATTCAATGTCCCCAGGGACCCACAAAGTAATATCGTAGAGCCAAAAAAGCTTAGTAGTGTCATTTAATCATTTAATGGCAGCTTTTCCCACCTTCGCGAGTTTGTTTTTCACATTCTATTTTTAATTGCACCGTACTATGTATATGCATGTGTCAGCGTGCACTCGATGTTGTGCGCTCTAGGTTAGGTTCGGTAACTACAGTATACTCTATATTCATTGTAGCTTTGGATCAGCTTGCTGCATCACATCAGGTGGCCTGTAAACCTTATATCCTTTCATTTTTTTTTGCTTTTTAATCTTTTAAAATGGTAGCAGCTAAAGTTCGTAGGATGACGTCACATTTATATATATATTTTTTATTTTTTATTTATTTATTTATTTTTCAGGTAGGTTAGGTTAGGTAGCTGTACTCCATACTCAGTTGGAACTCCCCCTTGTAACTAGCCCTTCCCCTTCCCATCTCTCCCCCTCACCCCACTCCCTCCCATCCCCCATCCCCCACCTCTCTCTCCTCAAATGCACCCCTACAACTAGGTAATTAGGAACTTACCATATTGGGTTTTGAATATTATTAACTGAATATTTTGCAGATTGCGCAGTTCATTCGATAAGATACGAAACTTTGTAGGGGTCTCCTATGCTAAGAAAATTTTTCCATCTTCGTTCTGAAGATTCCTTGTCCTGTTGCGTTAGGGACAATTCAAAACTTACTGTTTGGTCATCCCGATGTGTTTTAATTTCGTTTTTACAATTGAAAACTGATACTATAAATATTTTCCATACATATATTATCATGTACCGTACATATCGTTCATAGAGTCCTTCCAATGATACATTTTCAGAGATTTTCAGGTGCGAACAGAAATCTTTTGTGGCCATCATTTTAGACGTAAAACTTCTTTGTTTGGCTTCAGTATCTGCAGTGCCTCGATTTCCACATGAACTTGAAAAAAGAACAGATTCAGTTATTGATAAATTCAAATTCTTCCATAATCTCATCACAATGAACGGTTGTATGTTATGAAAACTACTCTATATTCTAATTCCATTATTTCCTTTAATTTTGTTTGGTGGCATTTAGAATTAATTTTTTCGATTATACGTTCCTTAGCTTTCACGCAAATAAGTTTTATTTTGCTTTCCATGTAATTTCATTTGGATTTCTGTTATTAATGGTCCAGCCAAAAATTGAGAAGTCCTCTAGAACAAAATTTAACGGCGTTTTTTGTTAATAGCAGGCACCCACCTTAGATAAGTAGTATTGAGGATGCCAAACAAGATGTGGGTGAATGCAACTCTAAATTTTGGGTTTGAAGGTCCCATACAAGGTTACAAAAGTCAAATTCTGAAAAATTCTGAATTTTTGCATTTCAGCGGTGGCTCTATGTAACAACGTGTTTAAAGGTGTATCATTAGCACATGAAGCATATTTTTGTGATTTTATGGATAATAATTGAATGTAACTATGACTCTGGATGTCTTTATTTCCATTAAAACTACATTTAGCATGGTGAGTGAGGTGCGCATGTGCCTACTACTACCATAGTACAAGTAATAGCATACTTCCACATGTTGGATATTTTCAGTGCACTGACTGGCCAGACATTGGTTTGGCATATGCAATTAAAAGAGTGCAGACAGTGCCAGCTGGTAAAATAATAATAATAATACTGCTAAAGGATAGGTATCTTTCGAATTGTTTTAATATATCTGTGGCTACTACATACTGCCATTCCCACTTGTCTTTGCAGATAGGGAGCTCATCAGCAATGGACCCTGCAGCTGTCATCAAGCGCAAGAGGAAACGTTAGAATGTCAGTGAGGATTGTTGCTTCTTCTGCCAAAGCAGCGCTGGTGACCTGCGCACCCCATGTATTCAAGAGTTTGTCGCCCCCAGTCAGGGACAACCTGGTCAGCTTCCACGCTTTGACCGGGTGTGACACAGTCTCGTCCTTCAGTGGTCATGGAAAAAAGAAGTGTTGGAAGGTGTTCAGTGACCACCCACTCCTGCTGCACGCCATTGGTCAAGATGAGGATATCGCAGATGTTGAGAAGTTTGTGTGTCATTTGTATGGTACCATGGAAAAACACAGTTGATGACGCCAGAGTTCACCTTTTTGGGAAGGCCAAGAAGACTCTGGAAATGCTCCCACCGACAAAGGATGCCCTGGAGCTCCACGCCAAGCGGGCAAACTATCAGGCCAAAATATGGCTCCAGGATGAGAAAGAGCACGTAGATGTTGAAGATCCGGTGGACACTTCAGCCTGGAAGTTAGAAGATGGGAGCCTCCTACCAGTGTGGACAAGACTTCCTCCAATCCCTGAAGCCTGCCTGGAGCTTGATGCTTGTGGTTGCAAGAAAAAGTGCAAGACAGCTGATGCAACTGCTTCAGGAAAAAGATGAAGTGTACGACAGTTTGTGGTTGTGACGACAGCGGTTGCTGTAACCCAGCTGGACAGTAGATCTATGTCTCTCTTCCGGGCTGAAATCGAGAGAAGCTGGAATGTGCTGTAAGGAACTAATAACTCTGTTCTTAAGTCATTGCAATCCACACAATTGTGACTGTCAGTGTAGCATTTCGGTGCTGTTCATCAAGAAACGTGAACTTGTAGATGTTACTAGTGTGTAAACTGTATAGTTATGGGGCTATATTTACTGCTTTGTGATTCAGTTGTGATAATTCTGTTACTGTGAGTACTTAATTCATGCCATCAAACTTATTAGGCACTAATCATGTTAAAATAAATTGTTTTGGCAAACAGACTTGCTCAATGTTGTTTTTCGCCAATTAAAATAAAAAATCACAAATTTTTATCACAATTTCCGACGTGATTAACTTGAATTTGACCTTGAGTTGGTAATTCGGATGGAATAAGCGTGTCATCATACTTCTTTATCACTAAGTGTGGCAAAATGAAACATTTTGTCAAATCAAATGGCTCAGAATATTTTTTTTTAAATTAAAATTAGAAAATATAATTTTTTGCACAGTTTGACCTCGAAAATGATCTTCAAAGCCAAAAGCGAGAGTGGCATCCACCTGCATTTTATTCCTCACCCACACGGTTTTTACATCCAATTTCTGCATTTATAAATAAATAAGTTATTTCTGTATTTGTTTACTTTGTTGAATGTTGCTAAAATTGTAATTTGTAATCTCTGTTTTGAATACATAAATCAATCCGAGTATTTAGACACGATAATAAGAAAGGTTCAGTATTTACAAAGAATGACGTTTTATGTTAGTGTTCAGTAGTGCTTTGCGATTAATTTGAAATCTGATATGAGATTTTAAATTAATCCTTCAATCTTTTCATGTGTTGACCTTGTATTAAACTCTAATGTGCTACCTTTGATCTACGTGTTTTTAGGATTTTTATTTACTGTGTTAATAAAGTGAGATCTGCGTCTGATGTTGAAATTAATGAGGATGTGATGTCGGGTTCTACTGTTGGTCGTTCGTATTTCTTGCTGCTCTTGCTAAAATGTCTAGTAATGTAGCTGTTTTTATTGGTATTGCATATTATTTAAATGGTGAGGAAGATATGTGCATGGGTTGATACGGGACAAATTTCTACGTATTTGTGGTGAGTTTCTGAGGCAATCACATTAGTAAGATTATTTCTTATTTTAGGGCTTTCGATTCCTTTAACAAAGCATCCATTATTGGTATCTTTCTGTTTCCTTCAATAACCGTATTATGTACCAGCTATGTATCGCTACACTCTCATTTTTCTTCCTTTGACGTGAAAGTAGGAATGCCAAGTTTTCTTTCTGTGTATATATGGTTGGAAGTATTTACATTTTTCATCGTATCGACCGGTTCCTTTCTTCCTCATGTTAAAGTATTTCTCTGAATAGTAAACATTCACCTGGAACCATAATTTACATAAACCTTTTTGTAATATTTGCATATCACCCATCTTTATTGTCTTTATTCTTTTATTTTAGCTCCTTCTTCCATATATATTTGCTCCTTTCAACTGACGCATCAGCACTTCTTTTCTACTGCGAGCTATTTCATTTTCTTTGTGGTTTTTACTCGCTTTTAAAAGCCCAATTGTTCGTCCTTTGTTTCTCTTTCATTTGCGTGATTCTCTCTAATTTCGATGCTTGTCCTCATTTATTTCAGTGGGCGTAATATTTTCAATTTCTACGTTACTCGTTTGAGCATTATGCCCGCACACCGCGACCTTTGCTTGTTTCATCGTCGTCATATGTTTTCATTTTTCGATACAGATGAAGTAAACATAGGCAAAGATCCTTATTAGCGTATTTATAATTTAATTAATTTAGTTAATATATTTAGTTAATATATTCATAATGTCTGAATCCTTACATAGAAGAGGGGAGAGGACGAGGGGTAGCACTAAAAAAAATAAACTTTTAAATCCCTTTACTCTCCTAAAGGTCCTATTAGTGTTTGTAATTTTAAGTACTTTTTAAATTCCCCCCCCCCCAAAAAAAAAAGATAGATAAATTTATTTTTACTAAGTTTTTACGTTCGGTATAAATGTTATTACAAAAGTTTTGTTATACAGGGTGTCCCGTAAGTCTGGACCCATAGGAAAATTAATAAAATTACAAAATAGTCCAAAAATTTATTTATAATATATTTTTTATTATTTTTATTATTTTTATTATTTTTTATTATGATCTTACTCCGCTGGAGTTTTATTTGTGGGGCCACTTGAAAGCCAAAGTGTACGAGGTCAAACTTCAGAACATTTTCCACCTTAAAGCACGCATTGTGGAGGCGTGTCAAGAAATTTCTGCGACTGTGATTCAGAAAGTGCTGTCGCAGTGGAGATTGCGTCTTCAACTATGTGTGCGACACAACGGCGGACACTTTGAACAGATTATGTAATAAATTTTTGGACTATTTTGTAATTTTATTATTTTTCCCTATGGGTCCAGACTTACGGGACACCCTGTACATATCATATATATAAATATATATTATGAAGTAAGAAATAAATTATGAAGTATAGAGACTACCTAACATTCTTCACCGTCGTCAACGTATCTTATCTGCCCAGCCACTGCCCACGCCTTAAACCGCCCACAACCCCCCCAAACCACCCTAAACCCCAAAAACTCACCCCACAATTCCCAAAAACTCACAGTCCAAAATCCCCCAAAATCCGAAAAACTCTTCTTAAAATTTTTTATGAAAACTTATAAAAAATATAAAAGGATAGAAAATACTGAAAGTACAGCAGGCCGTCCGTCCGGCAACTTCAGCGCGCGTCCTTGCTCGCTCGCCTGATTCTGTCGAGGAGGCGACGCGGTATTATTTACAGTTTAAAATAGAACATGAGTTTAAAATAAAAGATATTGGTTAATTTTTAAAAAAATAGGCCCCAGTGTATATATATATATATATATATATAGGGTGTCCATAAATGATTACCCTGATTAAAGCATGCTATAACTTTTAAATAAACACTCGTATTCAAACACAGTTTTAATCATAAGTAGATAAACATACAAAGTTTTGATACATAGTTAATGAACTTAATAAGCTTCCACATGTGCACCCCTAGTGGAACGTAAAATGTCTAAGCGGTATTCACACTCACACCACACATTTTCCAACATTTACCTTGTAGGCGTGTAACTTCAAACGTTTGTGTAACACCTTGTGCACCATAGACTTCGGTATCTTTAGTTGGCATGAATCTTGTCTCACCGATTTCCTTGGTGACCGTGTGAAAGCAGTTTGAATGTTTTCCACAGTCCCATCGGAAACTGATGGTCTACCACTGCTCTTTCCCTTTTCCACGTTTCCAGTTTCCAAGAATTTTTTCATCCACGACTTAATTAACTTCACATCAGGTGGATTCTTTCCATACTTTGTTCTGAACCTTCGCTGAGCACTGACAGGAGATTTTGTTTCTGCAAGCCACATAATACATTGTGCCTTCTCTGTCACAGACGCCATCTTAACCGAACAGCTACTACAGCGCTCCTAGCGGCGAATGCGGTAGACGAAACACACCAGCACAGAAACTCTATGCGTGTACGAGATCACCTGTAAAAAGAAAACGGATGTAAGATTCGTCATTAAAACATGAGAGCATACTGTTTTCAGGGTAAACATTTATGGACACACTGTATATATTACAAATTGAAACTACATATCATTATTTCAGAAGTTAGAGTTTAAAAATAACATATACATTATTTAGAAAGAAATAACAAAAGAACACAACATTTCTCACCCGAGTCTACAACCACCAAAAAGAAAGATTGAGAGTGAAACTCAGCCAATAGAACTTGGTAAAGCCGGTTTGACTGGTTGAAATGGCTGGAAAAGACGGTTTGACTGCCCTAAAATTGTTTACAATGTCAATAAGGAGGCATCGATTTGGCTAGGTAGTCAGCCTATATGGGAATACAAGTCGAAAGAAAACAGTTTAAACAGGTATTTACCAGCCAAGATAACTGACAAACACCTGTGTATGTGTGCGCACACACACAATATTCTGTACTCGTGTTCTTATATGTACATACATATAGACAATCATTTACGTAGGCCCACCTAATTTTCTCTCTGAAAAAGATTAAAGTCCATTTCATATATATATATATATATATATATATATATATATATATATATATATATATATATATATACACGCAAGCTCCACCCATACGGAGATAAGCAAGACAGAAATATTCATATTCAAATTTTGCTTTCATACCTCAGACACAAATTAAAGTGAATTTGCAAAAATTTAAAATAAAATAAATTATTCATTAAACAAAAAATTATTAAAAGTATAATAACCTTTTCTTAAAATTTATTGGATCACCTGAAGATCAGGGCCCCCACGTATTCTTGTTTTTTGCTTTACAGTACCAAATATAATAATAAATTAAATTGAATGCCCGGTTAGGTCAACTGTACGCCTTTAACGATTGGTTAGGTTAAGTCGTGATATTTTCGTTAGTTTTAACGAAGATATTATTTGGTAATTGAGACTGGGGGCCCTGATCTTCAGGTGATCCATTTAATAAACCCATAAAAAAATGTTGTTGAAAATTTAAATTAATATAAACGAACTTTGGAAAAATTACAAACTTAAAATATTTGAAAACTTTAAAAAAGAATTAAAAACATCCTCCCACAAAAAGAGTTCACAGTAAAGCCGGCCGCAAATACCCCGCCACCGCATCTCTCATCTCTCTCTCTCTCTCTCTCTCTCTCTCTCTCTGCACGCACACACACACACACACACACACACCACACACACACACACACAAATTTTCCTCTGAAAACTTTTAAGTTTCAAAGATCGCAATTAATAAAATTAAGTCACTTCGTGCGAGTCTACATTTTAAAATAGTGTAAACGAATATAGGTTTAACAGAACGAAGACAGCTACCCGCATCCAGTGTCTGGAACCAAATGAAATTTTAGGAAAGAAAAAATTGACAAATCCACTTATAACTGGCCTCAGAGCATCTGTGAAGCCTTTGCGTTAATTGTAACTTCAAACAAACATTCAAGTTTGTCTCTGGCCAAAAATAGATGATGCATTTTTGGGCAGTCTTTGTTCTGTAAAACTGAGTTTGCAACTTGGGTGTTTCTGGAATAAAACCACCGAGTAGTAGTATGCGTCCAAAAATGTCGAGGGAGGTAAGGGGGTAAGGGGGAGGGGTAGTGGGAGAGTAGGGAGAGGGGGAGTGTCAATGCCAGAGTACCAGTCCAAATGGAGAGAGCCATCTCCGCAAAGTAGAAAATTAAACATAGACTGACTTAACCTAATGTCGTGTATTGTCGTGTAAGAAATATAATAATGTTTAATAAGAAATTTAATAATGTTTTATCAGAAGTGTACGAAATTAATATATGTAAAATATAATTATTTGAAATATGAATCCCTAATTAGCAACCGTTCGTTAGAGAGAGGGGTTGGAAATTCTGGAGGCATATACCCCGGAGCAGTCTCGGACTCAATGGGATATGAGAAGAGTGTTTTTTTATAAGATGTAATTGTGATTTTAAATTTATTTAAATGAATCTCTCTCCACGGTCAAATTATAATGATAAATTCCCCGCTCGCCTTTCCCGTCCTGTCCATTGTTTCAACTAAAATAAACATCGGAAAATAATGATAAATTGTCGTAATTTTCCAATTCCGTCGCTTTGTTCGTTCTAAGTTTCAATGACGGGCCATGCTATTCATCAACCCGATTATAGAATTCAGATATCAGTGTAAATATGTATTAAGGGTAATAATAACTCAAGAATAAAGAAAAGTAAATAGAAATTAAAGCAATTTTGCGACACTAATCTCTCTCTCTCTCTCTCTCTCTCTCTCTCTATATATATATATATATATATATATATATATATACAGGGCGTCCCAAAAAAATGTATACACACTTTAAATAATTATAAAGGCAGTGTTTATTAAAATACATTTCATTTTCAAAATGTAATAGAATCTACAGACATTATTTAATTGTTTTGTCAACGCCTGTTTTCAAACTGACGTCCGTTCTGGTCCAGGCACTGCTGATAACGCGAAGCAATGGAATCGCAAACATCACGAAACATTTCGTTTGGTATTTGTGTGCATTCTCGTTCAATGGCTGCTCTCAATTCAGCGACTGTTGCAGGTTTTATAGCGTAGACTTTGTCTTTTAAGTATCCCCATAAAAAAAGTCTAGTGGTGTGAGGTCTGGTGAACGCGGAGGGTATTCTACGAAACCCCTTCGTCCAATCCACATCCACATCGTGCCAAGTACCACTCGCAATACTCCACTCTTCGGTCGGGATCATCTTCATTAATAGCATGGACTAATCTTGGAATGTAACTTTCCATTGACAGCGCTTCAAAATGCGTTGGACAGACGATTCTGAAATTCCTACCTCACGACTCGCTTGCCGCACAGATTTTCTTGGACTTTGGTGATACGTTTCCAGTACTCTTTCTTGCTTTGTGGGGCTTGTCGATGTCCGTGGTCTTCCGGAACGCTTCTTCTTGTGGACATTCTGAACAGTTCCATCGGCTTCAAACTTATCTCTAATTCGAGTGATGGTTGGTAAGTCGCGTTGGTGGATCTGTTTGAAACTCCCTCCTAAACTGTCTTTGCACTTCAACTGCGTTTTCACACTTCCAGTAGCATTTTAGAATGAATTTCCTTTGTTCAAAGCTTAGTCTGACTGCCATTATTAATTCTAATGGGTTTAACTTGGAAAGAAAGAAACATCAATTGAGCTATCAGCTGTTAAAGTGTGTATACATTTTTTTGGGACGCCCTGTATATGTATATATATATATATATGTGTGTGTGTGTGTGTGTAGGTGTGTGTGTGGTGTGTGTGTGTGTGTGACGTCATACCATGATCTTCAGCAGGCAGCCATTCAAATCTCTTAGGCATAATAGTGATATTACACCCTCGGAAATTGAGCCCCCCGACCTCAATCTTTATAGTACAATAATGCACCATCGGTAGTCAAACCCCCAACCTCAAACCTAACGTAGAAACTAACTTCGAATATCGATTGCTAAAAAATATATATATGTGTGTGTGTGTGTGTGTGCGTGCGTGTGTGTGTATGAATGGAGAACGTTTCTGTGATGACTGCACCCAAAAGCCAAACTGTGTATGTAATAAAAATATGCTTTTAATGAAAAATCAAATCAGATATATATATATATATATTTTTTTTTTTCGCCTCATTTGTCGGATTTGGGGTATGGGGAATTGTTACCATTCTTCTTCTCGTAACCATCTATGTATGACTGCTCAGGTGCTATGTACAGAAAAAGACATGTCACTGAATGACCTCTCCCGCTTAATGCGTTTTGTAGGCGTAGCTTAGCCCTCAATAATTAGTCTTTAAATGTTTCTGAACTCACGAAAATATATTTTGTATTTGGTAAAACCAAATAAAAATTATCTCAATTCCTTCCATCATACAAGTTTCTTTTACCTCCTCAACCATCAAAACCAGAGTTTTAGAAATACAATCAATATTCTTTATTTACCAAATAAACATTAGAATTTTTGTCCTTATATACCAACCAAAATAAATGTTTCACAAATGTAAATTCCAAATTTTTAATATATTTCATTATTGATTTTATTTCCTTTTACCAGATATGCATCTCGAGAAATCGCTTTACATTAAAATAATGATAAAATGATGCAGAGCATTTTCGTTTTAGATATATTTTTTAGGGGTTTCGTCTTATTTAATCTTTCTCTCGTGAGTGGATTCAAATTAATTACTTTTAATAAATGCCCATTAGGAAATTGACGATCCTTAAAACAAATTCAGGTTGACTGACTTTCAGTACTTCTCAAAGTGCGTTGTATATATTTTTCGACGGGCAAATATTCAGGGTTTCTCAGAGTGCAATTTATGATGAATAAATTTAAAACATATTGAATAGGGCTTGAATAAAAGGAAATCTGATTTTTGTAAGGTTGCCAGACGTCCCGTATTTTACGAGACAGTCCCGCATTTGATCCAAAAAATCCCGCGTCAAAATCCCGCGTCAAAATCCCGCGTTCAAAATGTCTCGCAAAAAATATTTTTTAAGCAAATTTTTTAGGGATGAACTGATTTAGAATTTCAATATTAACTGTACAGAGTCTCCAGAGTTTGGCACGACTAGCGTGGGCTCTGTTTTGGTTAGTTTATTATTTACATGGAAACTTGGAAACTTGGAACTCTAAGTCAATTTACTTTAAAACTTTAAGATAACTTGATTAAGTTCATTTAAACTTATAACCATATCAATACATATCTGGCTGAATTAATTGGAGCTTTTCCGAAATTTGGACTGTTTCCGATTTTTTTGAAAATAAGATATTTAATGTAGATTTTTACGCTGATTTAAAAAATTTAAGTCTTTTTTTTTGAGAAATGAGCGGTTCAAAAGTTATGTTTGTTATTGTAATTTTGTATTAGGTCATTAACTATAACAACCTGTTAGGTTAATTGAATGCCCGGTTAGGTCAACTGAATGCCAGATTAGATTAATTGAATGCCCGGTTAGGTTAATTGAATGCCAGGTTAGGTTAACTGTACGCCATTGACGATTGGTTAGGTTAAGTCGTGATATTTTCGTTAGTTTTAACGGATCTTTTCGGTTTTAGGTCCGGCATTGGATTTTTTTCATATTTTTTGGTATAGACCTAGATTTTTACGCTGATTCCATTTCCGCAATCCGTTTCTTGGAGAAATAAACACGAAAAAGTTATGTGCAAGTTTATTACGTTTACAGGTTTCCAGAACACAGAACGGAAAACAAACCAAAGTTTGCTACTTGCCAAACTGCGCAATATCGTTCAGCATTTGGCGGATTAGATCTTTGATTGCGTGTCGGCGACGCCGGAGAAACTAGCAGAGATACGAGTCGATCATAGAACGGTACGTACCACACCGGCGCTTGTTACTGCGTTTGAGTTGGTTCCACGTCGACTCTATCTGTTGCGTGTGTGCTCCAGTTGAAGGGTCCACGAAGTTTTCGCTGTGGTTCACTGTTTTGTTATGAAAAAACATATGAATATAGAAACAGAAGTAGTTTAGGTTAGGGTAGGTTAGGTTAGGTTAGGTTTGGGTAGGGTAGGTTAGGGTAGGTTAGGTTAGGGTAGGTTAGGTTAGGTTAGGTTAAGTATAGGTGGATATTTGAATACAAGTTTTGGGCCATAACATTTTTCGTGTTTATTTCTCCAAGAAACGGATTGCAGAAATGGAATCAGCGTAAAAATCTACGTCTATACCAAAAAACATGGAAAAAAATCCAATGCCGGACCTAAAACCGACAAGACCCGTTTTAACGTTATCTAATATCTATAGAAAAGCTGAAATTTATCAAAAATAGTATTAACAATATGACAAATCAATATATATACTGGTCAAAAAAAGAAACGCAATTTTTGAGATTTATTAATAAACATGAGGACTCAGTATATAGTAAATGATTCTTTAACATAACAAACAGTCAATAACGCGTATGGCCACCCCTAGCCACAATGCAGGCTTAGAGTCTGGCCCTCATTGACCTCAACAGTCTCTGCAGAAAAGCAACAGGGATGGCCCTCCACTCTTCAATAATTGCATTGGTCAGTTCCCTGATGTTCTGCGGCTGATGCTGACGTCTGCGAACTCGCCGTTCAAGTTCATCCCATGCGTGCTCTATCGGTGACATGTCTGGGCTGAAGGCTGGCCATGGTAAGGTCTGCACCTCTTGTCCCTGCAGGTACGCCTGCACTATCCTGGCTGCATGAGGTCTGGCATTGTCCTGTTGCAGGAGCACCAATTCTGGATGTTGCCTCATGAATGGAAGAACATGTGGGTGAAGAATCTCATCCCTGTAGCGCTGGGCAGTCAGAGCGCCATCAACAACCACCAGCTCAGTTCTTGAAGCAAAGGCAATTCCTGCCCAAACCATGACACTTAGTCCTCCCCATCTGTCATGCTCCACTATTGCAGCATCTGAGTATCGCTCCCCTGGTCGTCTGTATACCCTGACACGGCCATCAGAATTGGACAGTCTGAAGCGAGACTCGTCAGAAAAGAGGACTTGGTTCCACATTCTTTGTGTCCAGTCACGGTGCTGATAGGCCCATTGCAGGCGTCGTTGCCTTCTTGCATCAGTGAGAAAAGGACCTCTGTAAGGCCTGCGGGATCGGAGTCCTGCATTACGGAGTCGGTTTCTGACGGTCTGGTCACTAATTCTGTTGTTGTGGATACCAGGTGTCTCTCTGGCTGTCTGACGAGCATTCCGCTGCCGATGACGCAGGTGCTGCAGTACAATGTGGCGATCCTGGCGTTGGGTCGTCACACGAGGTCGCCCACGTCTTGGCAGGTCCTGAACACTTCCTGTGGCATTGTACCGTCTAACAAGCCTAGAAATTGTGCTGGGATGCACATGCATTCGTTGTGTAACTTGGACAGCAGACATGCCTGCATCCAACATGCCCAAGGCACGACCTCTGTTGACCTCTGAGAGTCGTGGCATGCCTCAATCGCGGGAAAAGTTTGGTTTTCTCAACGGGCAGTGTGTATTCTGTGAAGTCAAAGAAAAAATGCATACCTTCATAAAGAATACATTCAATTTAATCTCTGTTTATTGTTTGCAACAAAATGGCGTCTTAGCCGGGATTAGTCAGGTTTAAAAACATGCACTAAGTGGCTTTAAAAGATTTGAACAAACATTTAACCATAATCGTGAAACTGTGATAATACCACTAACAACTTAAATTTTACACCATATGCAAGCTAATTGCGTTTCTTTTTTTGACCAGTACACAGATACATCATTTCATAGTTTTACTACGCCATAAAAAGATCTCTAATTAGCAAATTATTTATACAAAAAATACTAACTTCTCTTCTTCTTCCTTTTTATTATTCTATCTTACCTTACCTTACCTTATGAACCTTATGTTGTTTCGTGTGTTGGTCTCTCTTCACACGGAGGTCAAGCTGGTGGCCCCGCCTCTAGGTCTGGCCTGGTGGAGGAGCGAGTTACTTTCTTGCGCTCTCCACCGTACATAGCCAGGCACGCCCGGCTCATCTGGTACTGTCCTGAGCCAGGCATCCAGTCTTTTCTTGAAGACTTCAACTTTGATCCCCGTTACGTTTCTGAGGTCCTTAGGAAGCTGGTTGAAAAGTCTTGGCCCCCTGACAACCAAGCTATTTTCCTTCAGGGTTGAGGAGGTCCCTTGTCGTGCTTTTAATTTGGGAACACTACACATTCTGCCTTTCCTATTTTCCAGTGTTGTTTGAATGATAATTGGGTTTAGTTTTAGGTTTGCTACCAGTTTTTCGATCATTTTCCATATGTAGATTAGGATGTACCTCTCTCTTCTTCTTTCCAGTGAGTACAGATTTAGTTTACGTAGTCTTTCCCAGTAGTTGAGTTCTTTGCAGCCATCAATCTTGGCTGTGAAATGCCTTTGCGTTTCTTCTAGTTTATTAGTTTCTTCCTTTTTATATAAGTTTTGGTATAATCAGTGTTTTTAGCAGGGGAATCATTACTGTCCTGTCCCTTCTCTTGAACGTTCTTAGAACCTGTCCGGCGACTCTTTTTGCTTTATTTATCGCTATCTGATTTTGTGTTTCGAATTTCGCATCATCTGTCATTATTATCCCGAGATCAATCGCTTTCATGCTTCTCTGAATTTCCTGTCTATCTGGAGCATAATATGCAGTCTGTTTAAGTTCTTCTTTTCTACCATATCTCAAGAGTTGAAATTTCTCGGCGTTGAATGACATGTTGTTGTCTTCTGACCATTTGTATATTTTGTTCGTGTCCCTCTGCAAGGCCTCCACGTCATGTACATCGCTGATTTTTCTGCTGATCTTTGTATCGTCTGCAAAGGATGTTACTATACTATTGCTGTTTACTCCGCTGTCTATGTCTGTTAGCATGATAATGAACAGGAGTGGGGCCAGTACTGTCCCTTGTGGTACTGAGCTGCGTACTTCCGATTCTGATGATGATATACCTTGAATTTTGACGACCTGCAGACGATCACTAAGGAAGTTGTAGATCCATTTTCCCACTTTGCCTGTTATTCCCATGTCTTTAATTTTATGTCCTATTATACCATGGTCACATTTATCGAAAGCTTTAGCAAAATCTGTGTATATAACATCGTAGTTGTCATTGCCTTCCAATGCATCTAGGATATTGTTGTAGTGCTCTATTAGTTGTGATAGGCATGATCTACCTGATCGGAATCCATGCTGATTGTCGTTGAATCTTTCCCGTGTCTCCAGGAAATCATAAATTTTCTCTCTAACTATTCTTTCAAATACTTTGGTGAGGTGGGACATCAATGACACTGGTCTATAGTTCTTTGCTTGAGATCTGTCCCCTCTTATAATTATATTTATACTTATTCTATATATATATATATATATATATACACACAGTGAACTTTATTAAATGGAACCCAAGTCGCAAGAAAATTGAAATAACATGTATTCATTTAGTGGCATTTCCTGAAAAAATTCTGAATTTACTTTATGCGTCTTAAAAAGATGTCATAATCGTCTTAAAAATATTGATACATTTCCTACAACTGTGACCTCATCACACTCAGTATTCATCTCGCAGGAGGTGAAGGGGAACGCTTCCCTCCTCCACTAAATCTGAGGTATAGAATTTATATAGAGGTAGAAGTGTGTATTTGAGAGCATGCTGGACTGCTCACGAGGTAGATGAGACCTGGAAAAAGATCAGCTAACGAAGAGAGTGACAGTAGAAACAGAAGTTCTAACACTCCCTGTCTCCTGCCTAATGTCTTTCCCGGAGTACTTCCTTGGTCGATTGGTGTCTACAATTATGTTCCCCAAAATGTTTTTTTTAACAAATAAAATGTAAAACAACCGTCATTGAGATTATTAATACATATCAATTGAATGAAGGTTAAACTGAAAACATACAATTATGATTTACTTAATTATTCTACAGATAATTTGTATAATAATTAATAATAATAATAATAATAATAATAATAATAATAATAATAATAATAATCAGAATTGGTTGTATTTATGAATGGATTTTTTGAATGCTCTAAAAGGCTGTTATTTGAAGATTAAATATCCGCCTTTCCCTTTTCCACCCAGTGCAGGGCCTCCGCTATGTATGTGATGGGGTGGGCACCCTCCCGGCGAGACTTCATGTGGGCGATCCCGTACCTTTGAGAAGACCAATCAAAAAATTGCATATCTATATTTTTAAACTATTTCAGTTTATTATGTGGCGATGCGTTATTATATTCAATGGCATCATTTCGTACCTATAATTAAGCATACATCATTAAATCTGGCACTGCCTTCATTATTTCACTAATACAAAAATCTTTCCTTCCTACTTCTCCCTTTCTTCTTTGTTTCCTTCCTTTTCCTACCTTACAATGGAAGTCTGCCAACCCGTTTGTATTTTTGCTTTTATAATGAAGAAAAACTATGTGAATTATTTTATATATATATATATATATATATATATTATATACATATATATATATATCTTGGTTACCTTCGTTTTGCTTCCGTCCGAATTGCTCATTCTGATGAAGGTCAAGCTTGTCACTCCACCTTAGACCTATAGTTTAAAGTGGAATCCGAACCACGCCACACCACAGGCGGTCAGAAATTACAAAGTTCTCGCCCAGATTCGATCTCACGTTCTCCCGATCAGCAGCCCAGCGTCTTAACCACTAGACTACCCAGGGTACCCATTTATCTAACAACCAATTCTTATTGTGTGGAAGGATGAACAGCTGGGTTTGCTGCGCGCCGCCTGCCGTTACCGGGTTTCGAATCCTGGGCCGGTGGATTTGTAGTCAGTGATGCTAGGTACTGCACCGCCGTGGTGCATATATATATATATATATATATATATATATATATTATATATATATATTATATTATATATTGAGAGAGAGAGAGAGAGAGAGAGAGAGAGAGAGAGAGAGAGAGAGTAACTGGACTGTAAACTGTACTGTTCATGACTGTACCTCCAGATATTAACACGTTGGCTACCCCCATGCAATATATTAATCATCATTCTGGTGCCAACTACACTATGAACCTTTACGCTTAACCCAGGTTTACAATATGATCGCAGATGACATTAATATGTTCAATTATCTAATTGAAGAGTTTGTTACTTTGTGGCCACCTGTGGGCCACAAGGCACCCAATAAAAATGTTATTGTGAATGTGTCGCGTGACCCACGGGTGAGTGCACCCTAAATAATGTATAAACTTAATTTTTTTTATAATCACATCACTACCTGTTGTTTCTGTTGTTGCCAAATGGTAAGACAAGCGAGAGGTGTTGATGCTTTCCGCCAAACTTGACTTGAAGATCTTGAGTGTTGGAAAGAAAAATCTTAACAATGAAGATATCAAGAAACCAGAAATGATTGTATACTATAATTCTGGAAAATAAGGTATTGATGTTTCCGATCAAATGTCCAGTTACTTCACACCTCTTAGGAAAACAATTCGATGTACCACAAAGCTGCATTTGAATTTCTCTTGAATACAGCTGTTATAAATGCATTCATCATTTTCAAAGACATTGAAAGTAAAAATCAAGATTGCCGCATTCAGACATTTTATTATTGGGTTACTATGTGCGCAATCGGATGTGCATCAAGCACAACAGGAATCTTCTGTGAGGAAACACACTTTGGAATCCTATGAAACCAAGGATGCCTCAAAGAGGAAAAAACGGAAACGATGAGCAGGATGTTAAGGCAGATGGCAGAGAAGTCACGGTCGAAAGGAAGCAATCAAAAGGACCAAGAAGGTTTCTACATACTGTGGAACATGTAAAGGAAATTCTGCCAACTGCATAGAGTGTTTCAATAAAAGGCACTAACAATTTTCACTATTTTGGTAATAAAATAAAATTTTCTGTATATATATATAAAACAAATTTTCATATCGCTAATATTTATTTATTTATTTATTTTTCTTTTTTGGCTTCTTTTGGATGTAAAAAAGTTTGTTCAAAAAATATTTTTGTTTTGTTTTTGCTTATTTGAAAGTAAAATATAATCTTATCTTGAAGAAATGTTCATATTGCCTTATTTTCTACTGTTTTGGATATAAAATAAAATAAAAGGTTTTGTTATTTTGCTTTCATTTCCAAATTTTTTTGTGTTTCATGAAGGGTAGCAAAACACCATGTTATAATCATAAACGAGGGCATCCCTGAAGTACCAAGAGCATTCACAATATTCTAGAGTCTAATGCCGCAAAGAAATTTTAGATCTTAAATAAATCTGGTCTGTGAACCCACAGGCACATTACTAATAGTATGACGTGACCCACCGGTGGATCACACGGCATCCAACGTGTTAATAAATGAAAATGAAGCGATTAACATGACTGGATCATATTAATGTTTCCTTTTACCAACAGGTTTAAACCTAGACAAACCGTGAAAGAATTTGCATAGAATCAAGTTCTCCAAAGAACTAGGTCATGTGACAATTGGAGCATTATAATTCAGTGATCATCTAACAAAATTAAATCGCTAAAGAAAAGCCTTGTATTATTAACAAATAAGTGACGTTTTTTTTAATGTACTGTAATATTTTTAGTTTTTATAACTCCTCCGAGTGAGTTCTTTTACTATTTACCTTCTCATATAAATTAACGAGTTCATGCTTCAGAACCTATATTTTTGATCTGGAAAATTTGATTATTTTGCTACCTGAAGCGCAACATTTATCTAAAAATCCATTTTCTATGTTTCGTTGGTTGAAGATGACGCTTTATCTGTGGAACGAAGACATTCACATCATTTGCACACACTGGAAACTCAAAGATCACCACTCTACTTCTCACACTTCATACATTCTTTCACAGGCCTATCATTATCATTCTCATTCTCTCTACTTCACCATACTAACGTAGCATAGGTTACTATCCTCTCATACTTCTCAAATTATTCACTCGCATATTCTCACTTTTGACAGTGAACTATTATGCCAAACAAGTGTCTCACATCCATACGTCAGTGATGGCACGAACACAGCTTCATGTAAACCTTTAGCTGCATCTACAGTGCATTCAAATACTTTCTTCTTACAAGGGTTTCTATGGTATTCATTAATTGCTTGGCCTGCTTCACTCTGCTTTCAACTTCCAATGTACTTGTACCTCATGTTTTTCAATCAAACACCCCAAATATTTAAATACTTTAGAACCTTTAAATTACACGCTGATTCTAACACTCTCTCAACTACTAGAAACTTACTTTTATTTACATTCACTCTCAATAATATTTCACTCGTCACTGATCTCTTTAATTCATCCTCTGATTCGCCAAAAAAAAACACATCATTAATATATATCAGACGCGATAACTGCCTCTCATTCTCTTTCAAATTCAGATTTACTCTCTCTCTCTCTCTCTCTCTCTCTCTCTCTCTCTCTCTCTCTCTCTCTCACACACACACACGCACACTAACATTCTTATTTTCATCTCCTGCATTACCTCATCCATATACACATTAAACAGCCATGGTGACATCACACAGCTTTGTCGTACTCCAGCATTAATACTGAACTAGCCACTCATCTCACCCTCAACTCTTACACAAAAAACTACCATCCACATGAAAAATTTTCACTGCATTTAACATCTAACCACCGATACTAAATATTCTTAACATTTGCCACAAGGCAGATCTACTTATCATAAAGTTTCACTAAATCCATAAATGTCACATACATCTTTTTCTTCTTCCACTTCTTGATTCCACACATCCTCAGTCTTATTTTCAGTGACCGCATCTGTAGTAATTGTTATTCTGTTTATCAACATTCTTATGTACATTTGAAAGGTTGAAAAGTTGAAAGGGTCTATATTTTTTCCACCTAAACTCAAAAGACTTTCAATACAGTGCCGCAATTATCACTTTTGTGTGATCACCTGATATACATCCCTTTTCTTATGCTTTCAGACGTATCTTCCATAGCCATTCACGTTGTACCACTCTTTCTTCACATTCAGTAATGATTGTACATATACCATGAATTCTTACCGAATTTCTTTCCTTCATTTTGCATACTGCTGGTTCAACTTCCTCTCATTTAATGTCTTCCATACCTTGGTATACACTTATACAGTCGCTGGAGGTTTAAAGCCATATGATTGGATGAAAATAATAAGGTTTTTCATTTTTATGTACAGGGTGTACATAAAGTCAGGATCTATTTTTGTGAAATAATTATTTTTTTCTATTTTTCTTTTCAGAAGCCCTTAGAATGAATACAGAAGAGCGTGTGGCAATAGTAATTTGGCGAATCGAGGGAAAGAAATACAATGACATCAGAGAGAAGTTTAGAAGGAGATTTCATAAGCCGGGGCCAATAGACAAGACAATACGAAAATTGGTGAACAAATTTAAACGAACGGGATCTGTAAATGATGAAGCAAGATCAGGACGACCGTGTATGTCAGATCTTACCGTGAATGCAGTACGCGGAATTATCACTGAGGAGCCACATACGTCCGTTCGTGCTGCATCACACAGACTCGGCCTCCCGACGTCATCTGTGCACAAAATTCTGAAAGTTAATTTGCAGAAGAAAAACTATCATTTGCAGGTTTTACATGATTTACATGAGGAAGATTTCCCTCGACGAAGTGCTGTGTGTGCTGATCTCGCAGAACAAATCTGGAGTGATAATTTAATGGACAACATTCTTTTAGTGATGAAGCCACTTTCCATACGTGTAGAAAAGTAAATCGCCATAACTGTCGAATTTGGGCAGATGAAAGACCGAATGATTTCGTCCAAAATTGGGAAAGAGACTCACCTAAAGTTAATGTCTGGATGGGTTTAACAAAATCTAAGGTTTATGGTCCTTTTTTCTTTGCTGAAGCTACAGTTACGGGGCTTATTTATCTGGACATGTTGCAGCAATTCCTTGAACCTCAGCTGATTGGGGATAGGATTGTTAGTACCGTCGTCTATCAACATGATGGTGCTCCTTGTCACTATGCCAAAATTGTTCATTATCTAAATGGACGTTTTCCAAATCGCTGGATCGGACGCGGAAGCAACAGACCTTGGCCAGCGAGATGACCAGATTTAACCCCTTTAGATTTCTTTGCATGGGGCTTTATCGAGTCGCACGTCTATCAGACGAAGATTACGAGTCTTGAAAACTTACGTACACGTATACGAACCTGCAGATAACATAACCCCGCAAATGCTCCAGAATGTGTTTAGAAATGCTGCGGAATGATTTGAGCTGTGCAGGGATACTGATGGGCGTCACGTCGAATCCTACTCTTAATTATTTAATAAATGTTACCACTTTATCATTTTATGATTGAATTCCATATAATTTCCAAGTGCTTCACAAAAATAGATCCTGACTTTATGTACACCTGTATTATATATGTATTATATGCAAATTCTAAATATATAAATACATAGTGTAGTGTTCTCTTAATAGTTATTTTATTAACTACAGAAAATGCAATGTGTATATGTGTATATATATATATATATATATGTGTGTGTGTGTGTGTGTGTGTGTGTGTGTGTGTGTGTGTGTGTGTGTGTGTGTGCTTCACAGCATTAATCTTGTAAACGTTTGACTTTCAATTTATAATATACTGTATATCCATTACTTCTCGTAATTGACTCCGTATCCCTATCAAATTTTGATTTGTAATTTACATTGTCAAAACCATTTAGTAGTTCTAAATCGAATTAATTCTATAAGTCGACGCTTTTCAAGTGAATGCATATCTGCAGTAGCTCAGGTAATTTTTTCTCAAATATTTTGGAGCTATTGAAGAATAGGGACCCCAGCCTTCTTTAGTTAGGCTTATAAGGCTAACTAACGAAAATATCACGACCTAACCTAACCACTCATTAGGTTAACTGTACGCCCTTGACGAGTGGTTAGGTTAGGTCATGATATTTTCGTTACTTAGCCTTATAAAGCTAACTAAAGAAGGCTGGGGTCCCTATTCTTCAATAGCTCCAATATTTTACTTCTCACTTCTGGATTCATTTTGTTTGCTCTAGTCCGAACCCTCTCTAACTTATTAGTGTCTTTTCTCAAGTATAGGCTTTCTAACTTAGAGAGTGAACCTAGGGTAGGCGTACTGTATATCAAGAGGCCTATAGGTCTAAGGTTAGGCAGAGGGCCACAGGCTGGTTCTTAATCTTGAAAAACTTTGCTAACCAAGGTCAAACAAAATAAATGAAATTAATAAACGCCTGAAAAACATTTAGAAAACCTTAGCTTAGGCCTTAGATAAAATAAATGAATAAACGCACAAATATAATAACTTTTTCTCCTCTTTTCGAGAGGAACGTTAAATAACGAACACTAAATAAATATTTATAAACTGCGTTACAATTTCAAAATATTTTTAACTCCAATGCGCATGCGTCTAGGCGCAGAGAAAAGTAACATTCTACATATTCTGTATATCGATTTGTTTATCACCTATTTTGCGCAAGGTTTGCTCTACCATTCTTCTCTATGAGTGGATCCTAGGGTCTTTGTTGGTCTGAAACATTATAACATCATAACATTTTGCTGATACCTTACTCAAAATCAGTCTTTCAACTTTTATACCCTCTATCTTTTCGGTGTCTCATTTCCATTTACTCGTATACCAAACGTCAATCAATTTAACTTCGCACAATACAACCATTTAATGTGGCAAACCTCTTTTCAACCCACGAACAGCTTTAATATCACATAAACTAACACAGTCTGTTACACCCTCCTCTACTCTAACCTCGCTCTCTCTTTACCATGTATACTTATGGATGTTCTTGTGTTGCAAATAAATTGAGAAATCATCCTTTCAGGTCTGTCAAGTGTTCTACTTTGGTGTCTTAATTCTAATCTTTAATCAATAAAGTAACGATAATAGCAATGTTTTTAAGTTGTAATGTTTCAGATAAAGCACTAAATTGTTGGCTAAATCACGGAAATAAAGAACGTGTACAACAAAATTACAAAATATTTGTAACAGAATTCAAAAAGGTTACGTATAGTGTTCTAATTTAAGAAAATTATTTCTTTTTCAATTTTTAATATTTCGATAAATAATAAATGCATTAAAACGCGGGGCATTTTGTAACTGACTTTGCACAAAGCAACATGAATGGAAAAAGCCAAAGGTGAAATGCCCAGAGGCAAAAAACTCAAACACTGAAACCCGCTTTTATGAAGGCACATTACACTCATAATTTTTTAAAATTTCCCCTGCGACCATTATTCAAAAGCGAATTCCTGCTCCTTTCATAAGCAATAGACTTAAATGCAAATTGAAATAGGAAAATGCCTTATTTAGGAGAAGAAAAATCTTAAAAGCCAATGTATTTTTATTTTTAAAAAGTCGTTCTAAACCTTCATATTCACTTTAAGCAACACGACGTACGGTTAATGCTTGTATTGTTGCCAAGCTTTCTGGTTCGTCTATCGGAAGCTTCGCCTTATATATAAGCCTTAATGTATCGTTTATATTCGCTCAATTTAGAGTGTGAAATTGTTTTATAAAAGCCTTTTTAATACTTTTATTTATAGAATTTAGCAGCAAATTACCAGTTAGAGATAATCTGAAGATCCCGGGTTGGAGTTTCGGCTCGGACTTCATTCAGATTTCAGCAATTAAGGTCCTTTTCTGGATCTTCCTTGCTGGGATAGTGGTTCCGATCCCACGTACTGTAGGTTTCTTCTGTCATATGACCTTACATGCTACGAAGGAAGTAATATATATATATATATGAAAATTATTTCACGAAAGTAACACGTGAAAAATATTTATGATGAATAAAACCACGAAAGAAAGGAAATACAGAATGGTGCTCAAGCGCTTTCGTCTAATGACATCCTCAGGAACACTGAAGTGCATAAAGAGTTACAGCCTATATATAGGTTACAGAAAAAAAAAATATATATATATATATATATATATATATATATATATATATACAATAAACGGAGAAACAAAAAGGATTGTGGAGGGGCACACAAATTTATAAGGAAAAACTATCGATTTTTAGCACAAGATTAAATGAATTGTTTCCAACCAATGTTATAGATAAAAAAAAAAAAAAATATACAAATTTATACTGGAAATCTGCCCGGGTTTTAGCACTCTGCTCTTTTTGTATATAAAAACTAGTACAGTTCCCGCCGCTTCGCTGACGGTTAGACAGGCTAAACTACAAAAAAAGAACCCAGCCGTGAAAATTTTGAGCTTCACATTGTGTCAACATTCTGAATCTGGTATCTCCCAAACCTCCTCACCCCATTCATACAACTTGGGGGCTAACCCCCTCCCCCATTACCCCCACCCCTCCCCATTACCCCACCCATCCCCCATTACCCCCACCCCCACCCTTCCCCATTGCTAAACTACAGAAAGAACAGTCATGAAAATCTTGAGCTTCACATTGCCGCCCGTAATACAATTTCTGAATTTTTTTTACAATTTCTGACATTTTTTCTCACAATTTTTTCTCACAATTTCTAAAAGTGTGACGGACAGACGGACAGACAGACGGACAGACGGACAGCTCTCTTATTATAGTATAGATTGAAAAATTATCGATTTTTAGCACAAGATTAAAAATAAAAGGGTGGCGCAAAAGTCACGACCGGTTTTTAAAAATCAATAATTTTTTTGTTAATGATTTATTTTAACTTTCCTTTTAGAGAATGACACATTGGAAATAGTTTTTTTTAAGCTATGTATGGAAAATTGTTTCTTTCAAATGACCTCCATTTTCACCTTCACAAATTCGTGCTCATTCAACAGCGTTCTTCATAACATTTCGCAGGATATCTGGTCCTAGTCCCCTTATTTCTACCCGGATATTATTCTTTAGGTCCTGGATAGTACGTGGTTTGTTAACATAGACCTTATCCTTCAAATAGCCCCAAAGGAAATAGTCGGGAGCTGTTAGGTCTGGTGATCGTGGTGGCCATTCAAATGCAGAATTTCTGGATATCAAACGTTCACCAAAGAGTTCTCTTAAAAGGCCCATAGTTAGCCTGGCGGTGTGGGCAGTGGCCCATCTTGTTGGAACCACATATCTGGTTTGTCTGCAACAGCTGGTCGTAAGTAATTTTCAATCATGGCCCGATATCTGTCGCCAGTTATGGTCGCGGCGACTCCGGGCTCACTTTCAAAGAAGTACTGGCCAATGACCTTTTCGGATGTAACACCGCACCATACTGTACACTTAACTGGATGTAATTGACGTTGGTGAAGTGTTTCAGGGTTCTCAGTACCCCATATCCTGCAGTTTTGCTTGTTTACAAAGCATTAAGTTGAAAATGAGCTTCATCACTCATCATCAGATTGTGAGTAAAGTCATTCCGTCTGGCCATTTCTTGGAAGCGGACTGCATAGGCAAGGCGTTTTGGACGATCTGTTGGCTTTAGTTCTTGCACTAGTTGGACTTTGTACGCAAACAGTGTAAATTAGTTTTTAAATCCTTTGAAGAGACCTGCGAGATATTCCAAGCTGAGCAGAACGCCTTCGGGTTGATGTTTCGGGATTCTCCTCTACACTCTCTGCACGCATACACGATTAGCACCATGTCGGACTGAACGTGGTCTCCCGGCTCGTGGAAGATCGCTAACTGAGCCCTGCATCTGAAAACGCGCGACCAAGCGACGGACCATCCTCTCCGAAGGCGGTGTCCGCACTTTGAAATGACGGGAATAGGCTCTTTGGGTTAACTTTATCGATTGATGATGCTCGAAGTAAAGCTCTATGATTTTGGTTGATGATGCTCGAAGCAAAGCTCTATGATTTTGGTTCGCTGCTGAGTTGTGTATTTTTCCATGATTAATTTGCAAGGGGTCCTTTATATATCTGGAGAAAACAAAAAAGAAATATTAATAAACCAAAAAAATTATGAATTTTTAAAAACCGGTCGTGAATTTTGCGGCACCCTAGATAAAAAAAAAAAAATATACAAATTTATACTGGAAATCTGCCCGGGTTTTAGCACTCTGCCCTTTTTGTATATAAAAATTGAAAAATAAAAGTTATTAGGGTGGCATACAAGTTTACCAAAGATTTAGCGTTCTACCTTTCTTATCTAAATCTGTTCTGAAGGAATTCAAAACAACAGGATCGAGTTGAAAAAGACCTTTGCTTATGTTCAAGTTATTTGTAAGTTGGATAATGGCAGACTCAAGAATATTTCTATTACAATGTTGCTAGAGTGAAATAAAACTGAAGCATTATTCCAATCAATACAGTGGGATAACTGACAAATGGACAAAAGGGCACTGGACAACTGTCCTGTTCTAACGGAATATTGATGCTGTTTTATACGTGTGTGCAAATCCTTCCCGTCTGACCTATGTAAAAGGAATCACATTGTTTACAACCAATTTTATAGATAATGCCTGAATTATTGGTAGGGCTATTTTTACTATGATATTTTCACAATATTGTTATATGAAAATACTACATTAATATCCAAAAGTTTAAGTACATTAGCAATGCCTAAAAAGCCCGGGAAAAATGGAAGTACTAAAATATTTTTTGACAAAGTACGAGTGTTATTATTGACACGATAGAAAGTTCGTTTTGCCTTGTTGAGACAAGATTCCATAAACGCAGATGGATAACACAGATCACTTCCAATACCGTTGATTTTTTCTAATTCGGCATCGATGTATTCCGGACTGGCGATCCTAAGGGCGCGGAGAAACATTGAAGAAAAAATGGCCTTCTTAGTGGGGTGTCATGTCCCGAGTAAAAGTGTACGTAGGACAAATTGTTTTTTTTTTCCGATAGATACTAAACTTAAAACCTGGGCTTTCCCTATGTACACGCACATCCAAAAATGGGATTCACTTGTCTTGTTCCACTTCTAAAGTAAACTTAATGGAGGGGACTTGATCATTTAACTGAAGGAGGAAGTTATCCAGGTCACGATTCATAGGCCAGATACACAAAAGTCAGAGTTATCCCACTGTATTGATTGGAATAATGCTTCAGTTTTATTTCACTCTAGCAACATTGTTAATAGAAATATTCTTGAGTCTGCCATTATCCAACTTACAAATAACTTCAACATAAGCAAAGGTCTTTTTCAACTCGATCCTGTTGTTTTGAATTCCTTCAGAACAGATTTAGATAAGAAAGGTAGAACGCTAAATCTTTGGTAAACTTGTATGCCACCCTAATAACTTTTATTTTTCAATTTTTATATACAAAAAGGGCAGAGTGCTAAAACCCGGGCAGATTTCCAGTATAAATTTGTATATATTTTTTTTTTATCTATAACATTGGTTGGAAACAATTCATTTAATCTTGTGCTAAAAATCGATAATTTTTCAACTTTTATATACAAAAAGAGCAGAGTGCTAAAACCCGGGCAGATTTCCAGTATAAATTTGTATATTTTTTTTTTTTATCTATAACATTGGTTGGAAACAATTCATTTAATCTTGTGCTAAAAATCGATAGTTTTTTCCTTATAAATTTCTGTGC
>JAJOZX010003282.1:17500-62500 GCA_023014485.1 Bathynomus jamesi | reverse complement strand
CGATAAGTTAGGCCCTCTCCAAAGATGGTCTCGCAAAAATGTTAAGTCTGATACTTAATTAAAAATGCTTTCTTTAACAGATATGTGATTTTTTGACGTAATATGCCTACAACATAAAAAGGTTATTGAATTTCACGAATTTAACCAATTAAGAAACCTTGTCTAAGCTGGTTGAAAGACTGTCAGTAGTCAAGGTCATGTTTAGTTAGAAAGGTAACATGCAGACCCAAAGTGAGAAGTTTAGCAGAAATTTACCAGATTTGATACATCATTTGTCAAGCTAAAATGCTAGTTTCAGATCCAATGATGTCACTTAAAATTTCTAGAGTATTTGGAATTACCTCATTGATACTTTGAAATTATAACTGAAGTGAAACTACGAGTAAATCCTATGGAAAACAGGAAAAGATCAAAATTTCAAAATTCATAATTAAAAACTATTAACTATTAAAAAAAAGAATACAATTTACATTGTTTACAATATTTAAACCGCATATATATACACATTGTACAATTTAGATATATGATATAAAATAAATATATTTGAAGTATACGAAGTCGGGGTCAGTATAAGGCGGCCATAAGGCGATGTAAACAGGAAGCAGAGTCTATTCGAGCATCAAAAGCCTGTGAAGCTCGCATAAATAATGATAATAACAAATTTTGGAAATTTGTTAAGAATCAAACGGGTGTCAAAAATGTCCTCCCTCCGACAATCGATGGGGTGTCGGGGGAGGATGAAATTGCAAAGCTGTGGAAAAACCACTACGCTAACATTCTTAATAGTGTGAGTAGGGATAATCTTAAGATAGATTGCAGCGAAACGATTGTGGGAGGGACAAGGGAAAATATTTTGATATCATTTTCTGAAGTAAAGAGGTTAATTAAAGAGTTAAAGACTGGTTCTGCGTCAGGGGTAGATGACTTATCGAATGAGCACTTAAAATATGCAAATGACGTAGTATGTCTGCATATATCATTGCTCCTATCAGCCATGCTTGCTCATAGCTATATCCCTGCAGAGTTCATGAGGGTATATATCTTGCCCCTGGTCAAAAATAAGTATGGAGACATTCTGTCCAGCAATAATTACAGGCCTATTGCTGTCGCTTCCTGCTTCTCGAAACTACTAGAAAAACTCTTGTTACTCCGATTAAATGATTCCTATGGACATCTCCTAATCAGTTTGGCTTTAAAAGGTCCCACTCAACTGACCTGTGTATCTATGTACTTAAAGAAACAATATCTAAATACATTGACAGTAATTCAACCATTTATAGCTGTTTCCTTGATATAAGTAAGGCATATGATAGGGTGAACCACAATATTTTATTTGAAAAACTAGAAGACAGGAAGGTTCCCATGTACATATTAAATTTATTGAAATTTTGGTATTCCCACCAATCTTTCACTGTTAGGTGGGGCAATGTACTATCCGAGTGTTTTGGCTCCTCTTGCGGGGTGAGACAAGGCTCCTTGCTCTCCCCTATGCTGTTTAATGTGTATATTGACGGATTAATTGCTTCACTAATGCGGCAACAGTAGGATGTTGTATAGATAACACAAGGATAAATAACTTAGTTTATGCCGATGATATGGTGTTAATAAGTCCCTCTGTTAAAGGTCTGGATCGGCTACTAAATGTCTGCGAAGTGTATTCGCAGAAACATGATATTCTTTTTAATGTTACAAAAACTAAGGTTATGCAATTTCATCCTAAAAGCTGTAATCAGCCAGCTGATATAAGGTTTAAAATGAATGGTGAAGTAATTGAGGAAGTACAAGAGTTTAAGTATTTGGGTCAAACTATTACCAGCTCCTTGAGTGATGACTCGGATATAAGAAAACAATCTCGAAGCCTGTGTGCTAAAGCGAATATGACCATAAGGAACTTTCGTTTCTGTACAAGTGAAGCTAAAGACACACTCTTTCGTACTTTCTGCAGTAACATATACGGTCAGCAACTCTGGGTGAATTATAAAAAAGGCTCTGGCAGAACCCTAAATTTGCTGTACAACAGGTCTTTTAGACTCTTACGTAAATTACCCCGAGATGCTCAGCTTCGCAAATGTTTGCTACCCGCAATGTTCCGAGCTTCCCAGAGGTAACAAGACGTGCTCAACAGTCTAATGCAAAGAATTAAAAAATCAACCAACCCGATCATCCAAGCTATCCATGAGTCCTGCCATTTATCCTCTAAGCTATGGACTTCTTGGTACGAAAACGTCTGTCTGTAGCTCCACTTAACTTCGACAGTGCAGTATTATTTCTAATCAATTGTATATATTTTTATCCTTAGTGTATGAACTGTCATTGTATTAATAATATTTGTCATATGGACTATAGTCTGCCAATAAACCTTTTCGTTTTCATTTTCATTTTCATTATCTGAATATGCCGTTAGGAAGCATGGAAGCTTTTTAGGAAAATTGAAGTGAAGCGAAATGACAAATACTGTAATAATAATAATAACCAAAATGTGAGGATTTTCAGAAATAACTGATGGCCTACTGTTTCATTATTTTCCACAATTTTTTCCATAATATTACATATTTTTCTGGCATGAAACATCATTATTTTCAAATAAAATAATCATTTATATACTTAATAGAAAATAAATGAAGTATAGTGAAAAAATTTGATAAATAATGAAAATAAAAGAGTTTAATAAGAAGAAAAAGAAATTTTGGAGAGTTGAAATTGTATATAATATTTGTGGGAACCATGTTTTAGATAAGTAAAATAAGAACTTAATTAGCTCGAGTAATAATGACGATAATGAACTTTTACATCTGTAAGAGTTAATGAGATACTTCTTTAGTGGTTTGTGAAATACAGTTAATGATGAAGTTTGTCTGATATTTTCGGTAATTGCAGTCCATACCTCTGCTCCTTTGAAAGAGAGTGCATATCTTACAGTTTTCACGGTATAGTTTGGTTTGGGCAGTCAGTCAGGGGTGTGGAGCCAGAAAAAAACTTTTGGCTCCGGCTCCGGCTCCGGAGCCATCTTTTTTAAATGTTTGGCTCCGGCTCCAGCTCTATCAAGTTATCAAAATCCAAATGTAGTTAGAGTGGTCATTGATCATACTCAACAACAGACAGATGAATACACTGTTGAATGATATTTGCAATAAAGGCTAAAAATACTCTTTAAATTTGACCTTTTTAACACATAAATCCAAAAAGAAATTATATTAATCGAAATTTGATGATGAACAAAAAAACTAAATTCTGAAAACTGAAGGGAGGCTTATCAAATGACATTAGCTACATTAAAACATACAAATTAAGACTAATTTTTTCCAATTTGACCTTTTTAATACATAAATCCAAAAAAAAATTATATTAATACAATTTTGATGATTAACAAAAAAATATTAAATTCTGAAAACTGAAAAGAAACGTATCAAATGATATTAGCTGCATTAAAAGTTAAAACTTGAAACAAACAAATTCATACTTTAATTCTTTCATAAACTGATTTTTAAAATTCAAAATTATGTATAACAGTTTGTTCTTAAGAACAAGATTGCTTCAATCAAGTCCTCTTTCATTACTGCTCTCAAATCAGATTTTATGATTTTAAGTGCTGAAAATAAACGTTCCACACTAACTTGAGTAGAGGGTAATGCAAGAACAAGTTGTGCGACATCTCGTATATTTCAGGGTACTTAACTATTGCATCTTGTACTGACATCTTTGACTGACGATTAAATTTTTTAACTTCACTAAGAGATTCCCATATGGCTAACTTGAATTTAGTCAAGGTACTAAGAGGACCACCATGTGGCACATCGTTTTCAAATCCTGATCGAGAACGTTTTTCTTTTGCACCATGTTGTTTGTCAATGATTTTTTCAAAGTCAAATTCATTATCAGAAGTGGTAGTAGAAGATGATGATGGAATGTTTTCATTTTCCTGTTCTGGACATTCTTGAGACTTTCTCATTCTAACTGCTATATCACATACAGCATTCATTGCTTTGCTTTGTTGTTCATCCGTTAATAAACATCTGTACTTAGGATCAAGATAAACGCCAGCTAACATTACATCATTTTCCAGTAAACGATTTTCTCTCGCTTCCATGGAGGTCTTGATACCTTCAGCTATGGTACCCCCTGTCTTAGAAAGGCAGTAGATCAGAGACTTCCATTCCTTGAAAAACTGGCCAGGAGTCAAGTCTTCGCCTTGAATTGTCTTTGTAGTGATATATGGATGGTAAAGCAAACTTTTAAGTTTCTTCACTTGGTCCCACATTACTTCTGATAGTGTAACTTCTGGATTCACCATGTCACTAAGTACAGGTTTTAGTTCTAATAAGCGCTCTATCATCATATATGTGCTACCCCACCTAGTAGCTTGATCTAAAATTGTTACTTTTCCAGCACGTCGTTTAATTATTTCTTGGATCTTTGGTTTTCTCGCAGCTACTGCAACCTGCCTCACTTTGCTTATAAGATGGCTGCGTGTTTATCCGCTAAGCCATCATGAATAGCTAGCTGTAAAGTATGAACACCACAACGCATATGATGGACTCTTGAGAGGCTTGAAATTTCATCCATGATATTATTTAAATCAAGTTCTGCTGCATCATCAGGTTCCAGTTCTGGGGTCTCAGCATTTGAATCAACTGTTTCTATATCATTTTCCTCATCTCTCTCTTGGTCTTCATTTAACTTCTCAATGGTCTTGATCATGTTGGAGGCATTATCAGTTACAATACACAATACACGCTCTTTTTCTATTTCATACTCTTGTAGAACATCTTTCACAAGCCCATGAAGGTACTCGCTTGTACGTTGGCTTGCGTATCCCGTACTGCTAATGTACGGGTAATGGTTTTATTGTTGCCATCAACAAATCTAACATTGATTGCAAAGTAGTTTGTTCTTAAACGTGTGCAACTATCCATTTTTAAAAATACAAAACGTCCTTGTAAATTATTTTTTAAAGCGCATTTTTCTTCGTTTGCTTTTTCTATTATCAAACGTCGAACTATTTCTATGTAAACCAACTTTGAATTTTTGAGCCATTCCTCCTAATAAACCAAGCATGGCTGGTTTACAAAAGACAGACAGAGGTAAAGAATTCTTTACCACTAATCAATAATGTGATTCTTGAACTGATCTGCTGTCATGGACACAGTGACTGTTTGACTAACAAAATATTTAGTAAGATTGGTTGACTTACTTGACTAGAAGTACTGGCAGATTTAAGTATTTGCCTCTTTTCATTCTCTTCTATAATCTTGAACACTTCAGGATGGTTACGACTTATGTGACGCCTCAAATTGAATGCTCTTGTTGAAACATTGCTCTTGTTGGTTTTGCTTGAAGGTGTACTAATTTTTGCTCCACATGTCAAAATATTTCCACCAGCATCAGTCACTTCGCAAGTGCAAACATAGTATTTATCATCTTCAGTGGTAGTAAAATATTCGAATACAATAGACTTTTCTCTAGATCCTTTAAATTTATTCATTATTAAGGGCTTAAAAAAATTTATTTATGTATAAATGATAAATGCTTATTGTTTAGTCTTAGTTTAGTTAATGATATATGATTTTGGAGCTATAATTAATAATTATATTACAAATATTGACGTTTCTGAAAAAAATAAATATGCATTTTTAATAAAAACTATATATTAAGTTAGGTAAAGTACTAAAGTTGGGTTAGGTAAGATAAAGTTGCATTAGGTTTATTATGAATGGGCAAGGTAACCGGAGCCATGGAGCCGGCGTTTTTTAATGGCTCCGACTCCGACTCCGGCTCCACACAAAAACCACCACTCCACTGGCTCCGGCTCCGGCTCCGACTCCACACCCCTGGGCAGTCTAGTGTTATAATGGGTGGGATATATTGATTTTTACTGATAATTTTGAACATACTGACAATGCCACTGGATTTGTGTAAGTTTAAAATATTTATCTCTTTAAATACTGGGAACTGGACTTTTGTTTATCATCATCTGAAAGGGTTCGCAGGCATCTCTTATGAATGATTTAATTCCAAAGAATGTTTTATATATTTTTTTGACCTACCCAGTATTATAATACAATACAACAAATGTTGGTAAATGAAGGAATAATACAAGGTAAAGAGCGCGTGTTTGAGGACAAGTTTTTTTATTTGAATATGAATAGAAATCTTGACATTTTGCATTTGATATGCAGCTACACAATATAATCATACTATTAATCTAAATTGTGACACCATTAGATCTGAAACTAGGACTTTTGCTTTACAAGCGATATATCAGCTTTTGTAAAGGATCACCTGAAGATCAGAACCCCTAGCTTTCTCTAGTTAGCCTTAGGCTAACTAACGAAAATATCACGACCTAACCTAACCTTGATAACTGGTTAGGTTAGGTCGTGATATTTTTGTTAGTTAGCCTTATAAAGCTAACTAAAGAAGGCTGGAGGCCCCGATCTTCAGGTGATCCTTTGTAAATTTCTTCCAAACTTCTCAATAACGTTAAAATTAGTTATTAAATTACCGTAACTCTCCCAACTAGACATAACAAACTTAACCTAACCTTGAAAACCAATAATATAGTAGACCTAAAAGGCCTCTACCATGATTCCAGTTTTTCAACAGGCCTTGGGTAGCAAAGTTAACTCTTATTCAGGCAATTCAATAATTTTTACGTCAGAGTTCTCTTGCGTCAAAAACTCATACATTTGTCAAGCAAAATATCTTTAAGTATCAGGCCTAACTTTTTGTGAGAAATTAATTTTGAAGAGGGCCTAACTGAAAGAAGAGCAATTTCTCTTCAATGAGTCAGTAATAAGAGCGAGCTTTTTTTTCATGCACCTTCGAAAATCTCTGATATATCGTATTTTCCTCGAAAATTCTTAAAAGTTAGTATACCAGTTTGGAGCCAAATTATCCCCTTCAGACGTGGCGTCTAATATTTTTGGACAAAATATATATAAAAAAGTATAAGATTTATTGTTATTCAAAACCAAATATTTTAGTAACTACAGTAGTCAGTTACCTTACACACAGTTTGTGTTCCTTTTCCCACAACTAAACCAAACCTATAATTAAACATATGGAAACATTTGTAGAAAAGTTGTAATTTAGTATTATTTATATTATCATTATATTTACTGTGAATTTTAGATTTTTTCTATAACAAATTTTTATGCACCACTATATATATATATATATAAATATATATATATATAATGTTATGTTATAATGTTATAATGTTTCAGACCGACAAAGACCCTAGGATCCACTCATGGCTGGTCTACCTAACTGTGTTCGTAATTGTGTATTGTGTATGTCCTCCGTGGTGGCGGAGGGGACCTACAATTTTACGTGGGTTCCGAACCACAAGAACATATATTACCGTGTGAGGAAGCAAGCGATACAAATATGTGTTGTACTTTTTAATTCATTAGGAATTACATCAAAAAATGTAATAAAGACGTATTTCTTCAAGAACAGATGTAATTACGACTATTTGAACGCCGTAATGTATTTATGTCCTTTGATTTCTTACGTTATTACGTCCTTTTGAAAGAAATAAAGTAAAGGAACCTAAAAATCAAGATTGATACTCGCAATTTTTTACACTTTTGGAATTAGTTTTTAGCGAGTGACATCTCGCTGTAATTTTTATTCTTTTTTTTTTATTAATCAACTTCAGACGATTACTCATGCTTGTTTACTCTTTTTTAATGTAGAAGCTGTTTCAACCAAGACATTTTGTAGTAACTTATATGGTTGGATTCAGCTACGAAATTTACTTCACGTATCAAATCATCTCGATTAATAATGTTGAGAGATTTTCTTAATTGAATCTATGTCGTTTTGGGGTGTTTTTGTGTCGATAAAGTATCATAAATTTGTATAGTTGTAGCCTTGTAGGACGTTAATAAAGGATAATTAATTTATTAAGAATGATTGGAAAATGTTAATAATAGAATTCAAATTACCAAGCAAATAATTTAATTCTTAAAATATTAGAATTTACTTCCTTTTCTCTAAGTTTGCGTACGAGAAATTTAATAGGAATTCTAAAAGGATTTAGTATAGAAGCCGCTTACCGCGATACTTCATGTACAGGGTAATTCAGGTCGACCCTAGAAATATGGAAAAGAAACACTTCATATTAGTTACGGAATTACTATGGCAAACTTCAAATACCAAATATAAACTACAAATTCCGCCAATTTGTAGCTTGTATTTGGTATTTGAAGTTTGTCATAGTAATTCCATAACTAAAATGAAGTGCTTCTTTTCCGTATTTCTAGGGTCGACCTGAAACACCCTGTATATTGAATTACACTCCTGCATTCATTAAGTTCATTTAGACACAGTTACTAATTGGATTCATTGAGAAGTGAATGTTATTTGTTTTCCAATTTGGCTGAAATTTTCAGGATTTACAGATTAATATTATAAGCAATGGCGGATTCAAAGGGGGGCAGGAGAGCAGAGGCCCTTCCCCTGGGAAAAATATATATAAAAAGTATATAGTTCTACATGTACAATTTGCTGAATTCAATAAATGTTTGAGTTTCTTCTAAATTCAACTAAAAAAAATGGAGTTTGTGTCAAAATATCTCATTTTGACAACTTTATAAAGTCTTCCTTTAAATCCTCTTAACCTTTAAATTTGCCAAATTATAATTTGAATGGTAAACCCGCGACCCATCCCCCTTAGAGAAATCCTGAATTCGCCACTGATTATAAGAGTATCTACGATGAAAATTTAAAGACAACCTCTCCAGAAGTAAATGGACCTATACCCATTGGTCGACTGGGCAGTGGGCACGCTATCGATACTCTAATAATTTAACACAACATAATATAACATAATCCAAAATAACTTGTTGATTAAATGTTGATTAAATGTTATATATAAATGCTGATTAAATGTCTTTTTGAGGTGTTAGCCAGGAAGTAAACGGAAGAACCAAAAACTGATTTTAGAGGTCTCCAAAAATGAATTTCGGTGGCTAATGTAAGGAGAGAGGAGACTTTCTCCATATACCTTCTGTATCCAAAAGTCATATCTAAAAAAGGTGAAAAGTACTTCGTCTATTTCCTATTTGTTCTATATAACTTTTTAAAAATTACATAAATATGACTTTTTCTGAGACATCGTAAAGCCAATTAATGCGGAGAGTTCAAAGAAGAGAGGGCTCTTCTTGTTAAGTACAGTCGGTTAGGTAAAACTGCTGTTAGATTAAATTTTGATGTGGTTAGTATCAAGCCCGCATGTTGCTGTGTGTACATAATGCTTGCATGATGTAATTTTACCAAATAGAGAGATCCTACTTTACCCTTGAAAAACTTTGAGTCTCGAGGATCACCCTTTGATGGTATACATTCTCGTACATACAGATGTAAATTTCCTTAATTTCCTTAAAATTTCCTTAAAAGTTAAACCGCGATAGAGGCTCACTACCATAATTGTAATCATTATTTGGACTTTCTCTCCTTCCGACAGCGCTCATAACTTAATCCGCTTTAATGTCAAAACCCCTGTATCTAAATTATTAAATTCCACTCAACAACTTGACTTTCGCAGGGCTGATTTCGGCGGCTTTACAGAACGCTTAAATGATTTAGTGTTAGTAAATTGCAGCAGCATAGTTGACACTTGGTATGAATTTAAAGATGGGTTCATGGAAAGAAAGCTGAAAGAATGGAAGGGGACCGTTGGCTATAGACATAAACGATAATTTATAATCCTCCGGCGGCGTGTCAAGGAGCATATTAGAAAAGTGAAACATACAGAAGAACTTAGGGTTGCTTCTATATGTAAATCAAATCCTAAAGAATCTTTAGTCATGTAAACACCAGAAAGCCAATTAAAAATAGCATAGAATGAGACGGGGGAACTAAAATACAGCAGTACTGACATGGTAACCGTGCTGAACAATTTTTTTGTGTCGATTTTTACCAAAGAGGCAACCTCGACTATTTCTACAGCTACAATGCTCAGTCAGGGTGACAGTACAAATTTAGATAGTATTGTCCGTTCTCGTGACAAAATACTGCTAGCTTTGAGTAAAATGAGCACCTTTAAATCTCCTGGTCCGGACAATTCGCGCCTCGAGCCCTTAAAGAGCTTAAAGCTCGTCCTAGCGTCTCCTTAAGGGCATGCTTCGCGAGCCCAATCAGGCGCTCCCAGAAACCCCCGAACCATGAAGCTTGTGAAGGAATAAATTTTTATTCCATTCAGGACATCCCCAACGAAAGGAGTACAGAGACGAAGATTGTCTTCGGCGGCCCCTCCGTTCGCGATGAGCGTCCCCCTTGTAGGACTTTCTGAAGCCTGTGGTACCGGCCGAGATTGAGTGGGCTGAAAAGAACATGAAAGATGTGACACCTGGCCCTGACGGAGTGACCCTGGGCGACATTTTGGGGCTGCGACAGTGGTGCGCCTGTCGTAGCCTCTAACTGTTTCTTGGCGGGTGGGGATCTTCCGGATTGTTTTCGTGACGCCCCGCCCGGACGGTTCTCATCCCGAAGAAGGCCACTCCCGAGGGACCAAGTGAATATATACCGATCACGATGAGCTAAATTTACGGAAAGTATTTCCATAAATCTTGTCCAGACGAGCGTTCACAGACTAAGCCAAAGCCTTCGAGAATCTTTCACAAAAGCATTACCGGAGCTTTGCTAAAACTCGGCGTGCTAACACCTCTAGTCAACTACGTGGTTTCAACGTACTCCTAGCTGCCCGTATTCGATGGGGTTCACTTACCGGTGCAGCGTGGTGTGTGGCAGGGGGACCCTTTGTCTTCATTTGTCTTCAGTGCAGGTTTAGAGTGGTCAATGGAGCAGCTAAGTGAGGCAGTCTGGATTCCGGTAGTAGATCAGTGTGTGAGCCACCTCGTCTTCACAGACGACGTGGTTCTTCTGCTTACGTTACCTGTGAGTTTGCCGTGCCAGGGCTGAAAAGACTGGTCTCCATCCAAGCACAAACAAATCCACCACTTTCCCCCTCCTGCTTGACGGGAAGAAAAGATGCGTATGGTTGTCCGAGGTCCGCTTCACTTTTGGTGGCACGATCATTCCTGCACTGGAATGTGGCGACATTTGTAGATACCTTGGTGTTGAGATAGGGATGGTCAGCTCCAAGTGTTAAGCAGATGCTGTAAAGGTAGAGGCATTGTCACTAAGAATGAGGCAAGGACACGAACATCTACTTACGAACCTACTTTAAATGCTCTGCTCTAGTTACGGCACGTGTACAACACTGTATCTTTTAAAGTGTAAACCATTATCTCTCACTGTCAGAGCTTCATTATAATCAATACCAGTTACTTGAAAAGGTTGAACTTCAGTATAGTTTATGATGGGTACAGTCAACAGCTCTACACAAGACTACCTGCTTCCGGGAATTCGAATTCTTCTTAGTTCGTTCACATGGATCTCCACAAAACAAGCAGTGTCTCTTCAATTCAAAATCACGCAGTTCAGAGCGACATTGACGTTTTCCGGGAAGTTGTGGGGAATTGGAGCGGGCTTCCGATTTCCGGAACAGTTTCTGTGATAATGCACTGTGAAATTGGGATCATCGGAGTTCTTGTTGATGTTCACACGCAAACCATTATCCCTAATTTTGTTTGCATCGATGATACTTGATATGCGACGTTGTGTGCAAATTGATATTGGTTGACGAGGATTACTGCAGACACCAACTTTGCTAAATACACATTCCATGCTTGTTTTCTGAAAAGATAGAAAGGCAACAGTTAACAATATGAATGGCACTACACTGTATTATTAAACGTATTATTAATAGAAACATGCTTATCGGGTTCTTTGTTCAATAAAAGACAATCAATGAGCGCACACGCACCTACATACATATACATACACACTATATACATGTATGTAATATTTGGTGGGTATTCTCTTTTAAATCTTGGCATTTTACGTTTTTTCTCTAAAAATTTCGTTAATTGTTTATTTCAGGTTTTACTTCAGTATTAGAACATGATTTTGACCTTACGTTATCAATGTAATGTGACCAATGAATTCCCCATGTCAGACAACATAGGAGTGGACACCTTAATGAAGAAGACATCAGTTGTTGTTCCTGATAAATGCAGAATTTTGTATTTCTCATTTACGCCCAAATGGAAGGGATAGTTACCATAGAAACCAGCCATTTCTGTAAAACGTTCAAGGGTGCCAACTTGGCACCCTCGAGTTTCTGAGTCTGCATAGTCTGAAAATAGAAATCAAGAAAAACCCATGAAGACGGGTTAACTACTGTATTTTTAGTGAAAAACCAAAACTTAAACCTTTACCGGGAATTTGAGCGTCCACTTTCCAAGGCACATAACACGTCCGTTTAATCTGTTAAAACTCAGAATGGTTCTCTGAGAAACTTAAACATTAAACGGACGTGTTATGTGCCTTGGAAAGTGGACGCTCAAATTCCTGGTAGAGGTTTAAGTTTTGGTTTTGGGCTAAAAATACAATAGTTACCACTTTTTCTTTGATGTATCTAATCCAACGTGAATGCAACGAGTTTCTTGCGTACAGCGAGGGTCTGAATGTAGTAGGCTAGACGGCTTTAAACCATAGATCCTGTACTAAAATGAATCTTATATCTGGTGAGGGAAGCTATATTTTGGGGCCTCTTTGCGAGTGATTTGTTGCCCACGTTGGGCCTTCCATCATGAAAAAGAAAAACTATATTATTATTATTTGATTTTCCTAGAAGAGTTCCTCGTTCCACGCACGGTATGTGTGTAACACACACACACACACACACACACACACACACACATATATATATATATATATATATATATATATATATATATGAAAAGTGTTTCACGAAAGTAACACGTGAATAATATTTACGATGAAAATGACCACGAAGGAAAAAGGAAACAGAATGGTGCTGAAGCGCTTTCGTCTAATGAGGTCTAATGTTCCTGAGGATATCATTAGATGAAAGCGCTTCAGCACCATTCTGTTTTTCCTCTTTCCTTCGTGGTTATTTCCATCATCATATATATGTTTGTATGTGGGTGCGTGTGTTTTGTTTACTTATTTTATTTCTAAATTTAATTATGGTTCTCCGAAGGTGTCGTTATTTGTTCTGTGAGCCAATATATACACGCTCATTTTCAGATGCGAAATTCTCATCATAATTTCTACGTCACTCTTCAATATTGAACTTTAACCTACGCACCTGAAGAGAGAATCACTAAAGCCCTAACCATTAAGGCGACAGCATTCCTATTTAAGTAGTTATTAAATTTATGCATAAGAGCTAATATTCAATGTCCGCAGGAAATGAGATTCAACAAAGCTGTCGTGGAGGTAACGTAAACTTTTAAATTTTATTCTTAGGTTAAAAGGATTCTTTAGAGCCTTTTAAAAATTCCATCTTGTCTTTCAGCTGAAAAATATTTGTTTTAAGAGAATAATGTAATTTTTAAACGGTATTTCTTTTTAGATTTTTAACCTCCATAATATTTTACTTTTTGGAGTCATAAATTTCATGATATTATCTTGCATTAAAATCGGGATATGTCGTGGTCACGCGAGGACACCGCTTCCCGTTAAGTCTGCCAGTTAAGAGACGTTGCTTCTGTTTCGTAGTTGGGCGAGTTACCGTCGTCTGTGTTCGGATGATAATTTGGATACCACGCAAAGCTGTAGGTCTCCTACAACACATGACCTTTGACTTAACACATCTTTATTACTGCATTAATACTAAAGCTTTTAAAATGTGAATTTCCTTAACTCGAGAGTGGTGGTGCCTTTTTTTTAGCCCCGTATGGGCTTAAACGAATCCGGGTAATTTTTTACCCCGCGCCACCACTCTCGGGTTAATTGTTCTGACCGTTGTCAACCGCCTTCAGAAGATGCAAAGAAAACACCCATGAATTAGACCTATATCCAATTGGTCGACGGAGCATATTATCAAGACTGTAATTTAACTAAGTCTTTAACCTAAACTAACCAATGCCAACCTAACCTAACTTAATGTAACCCACAATAACTTGTGGGTTAAACTAAGTTAAATTAGTTTATCTTTGTATATGTTACTAACCTCTATTACTGATAATACAGGGTGTTTCTAAAGTCGCGCACCCCCCCCCCCCCCAAATGTATATATGGTTACGCGACTTTAATAACACCCTGTATTAGTGCTGACTAAAATATAGCATAATTTAAATTACAAATGCAGTTCTTTCTGTTAAGTACTTTTTTTCAACCGTTTGACCATCATTTTTACTCATTAAAATACAGTGTCGTACGTACATTTCAGACATATTCTTTGTAATCGCAGACGAACATCCATTATTACTCTGTCTTGAAGTAAAGTAATTATTTCTCAGACATGACAAATAACTAATGTTAATTAAACTAAGAGATTCAAGAGCTCAGATATTTCCCCTAAGGTACATTGAGTTAATTGTCTTTAATAATAATTATTTTTCATTAGTATGTGGTGGAAATACCTCTGAATATTTACATATGGTGAAGCAAAAGCAATTTATATTAATATGAACTTTGGTGAACTGAACGAGAAAAGTAAAATCGATATATCTTACTAAGTGTCAGTAAAAAACTTAGCTAACTTGCCTAACAGGACACAATTTATTGCGCAGGACTTTTTTTTCCTCACAGACACGACGCATCTCCCACGGTGTACTCCAAGGGAGCATTCTGGCTATCTTTTTCATCCTTTATATAAACGACTTTTACAGGTCACTAAATAACTCTTCCTGCTACCAGTATTCAGATAATACTGCAATCATAACCTCATATAAATACCACTCCAAACGACCACCAACAATGAACTTCAAAGTGTTTATGTATGGCTTAATGCCAACAAACTATCCATAAATATTAAAAAAACAGCGCATATAGTTATCACAAAAAAGAAATTGTTGCCCCCCCCCCCTTTTAAACCTACACATAAATGCAATCCCTGTTCAGCTAGTGCACTCGGCCAAACTTCTGGGAATTACCATGGATTCAATCTCTCATTCAAAGAGCACACTGAAGATCTCTGCAACAAATTAGCCAAGGTCTCATTCATAATTACGAAAGCAGGTGTGGCCCTCCCAAAATAGGTTCTTTAATCCATACCCTTCACCATGGTGTACCCACACCTACGATACTGCATTAGTGCTTACGGAAGCACACATCAATATTGGCTACAGTCATTGCTGGTAATGCAAAAAAGATTAATTCGAAAAATCTATAAATCGAACAAGTAAAATGAAAGTACAGATCAAATGTACCACGAGTTAAAAATTCTCAAACTAGGAGAAATCTACAAACTAAATATTGCCTCATATATGTGTAGCGGCTACTGAAATGGCAGAGACGTTTTCAAATACTTTAGTGAGGTTCCATCAACACAAACACAACCAAGATGACGTCACACAAACACGACTAAGCTGACGTCTCAGCGCGGGAATATTTCAAGGTATCACACCTCAACCTCGTTACAAGGACTACCTCAAACATTCCACGCCACCATCGAACCTTGGGTTGACTCCCCGAAGAATCAGTGACACGCAAGCCATCGCCATGTGAACACCATTTGTGCAGGCCCCATTTTGGCCTGGTGTCATTCACCTAACTTTATATAAAGACTAATCATTACCTCGCGCGTTATTAATATTGAAGTAACTATTATTTCAACTGTAAACAATCAACATATTTTGTCTCATTCATAAATCATTTATTTTGTTTAATAAAAGAAGAAAACTCATTCTATCAATCAACCTAATTAATAACATAATTTGATCTGCAAAGATCTGGTGACCTCCATCCTTATCATTAACAATCAATCATTAACAATCAATTAACCATTATTATTATCATTATAATTATAGTACCGACATTTACACAATAAATTAGTAACTATATATGTATCAAATCGTCCATAGTACTGCACCAGAAATCATCCAAAACAAAATATTAGCTTCCGAAACACAACACCGCTTTAACAAAAGACAATTTGACACGTACCTCAGAAAACCGAATTATACTCTCTTTACATTGTGCGACTCGATCCTTATCCTCAACTGGTCCAAACCTTTGGAAGTCACTTGATCAAGAGATAAAACAATCTAGGACACTAAAATTCTTCCAAAAGAAATTGAAAGCCAAATTCATCAACTCATACAAGCCATAACTCTGTATCCTTCGTCTTATTTCAATAACAAAATTAAACTATATACTCTTGTTTCCATATTTATTTCCATATTGCTATATAGATAAGCAAAAATAATAATAACCAGTAAAACAAAACCAAATATAAGCAAGGTCAAGGTATCTAAGGTTGTTAAGATACTGAATAAGGAAGGTAATTAATATTCCGACATTTTAATTATGCAATATTTAATTATATTTCAGTGTCTAATATCCAAATAAATACGAAGGTATAATCTTGGCTGAATACATATATGTAATTATACTGTATGTAGTACTATGTACAGTAGTTATGTGAATGTGCAATCTTAGCTGAATATCTTAACTGTATGTATTTCTAAACATGTGTTTGTTGCTTACAACAGATAATAATCATGTACTTCTCTCTCTTTGCCTCTATATCTTTAAAACTAATGTAACTTTGCTACTATGCGTTATCTATCAAGATTTACCATACAACTCCATTCTGTCAATAAAGCATAAAATTTGCTTGGTAATGATAATTCTTTGCTATGTAAATAATAACATAATGAAGGCATTACCATTCCACTTGTCCGAATGTATGATGGGCATGTGCATATGCGGGTGCGTACTTATGAATATACATGCATGTAGCAATTGTAGCTGCATACGTGTGCGCGTCTATATGTATTGTATATGTATGCATGTGTGTATATATATACACACAGGGTGTTCCAGGTCGACCCTAGAAATATGGAAATTGGCGGAATTTGTAGCAAGTAGGTAGTAAGTAAGATAGGTTCTACCAAATACAAACTACAAATTCCGCCAATTTCCATATTTCTTGGGTCGATCTGACACACCCTCGTATATATGTATGTATGCTTCTTGTAACAACTACTGTGCACATCAGTTCGTGTAAAAACAATAATAATTTGTAATATTGATATTATTAGTGTTGTTGTTGCTGTTAATACTGTTTTACATTGTTTATTGTTTTATATTGGCTATGTATATGCTTAAGAATGCATTAACTATCGCACCAACATATGTATATACCTTTCAACTTTTCAAATGTTCCGCGCGATGATTCCTCATTTCACGAAGGTCAAGCTTGTCGCCCTTCCTCTCGAGTTGGCCTCGTGAAGTAGAGAGTTGGTTTCTTGTACTCTCCACCTCACATAGCCAGGTACGCCCGGTTCATCAGGGATTGTTCTGAGCCAGGCGTCTAATCTTCTTTTGAAGATGCCCACCGCAACACCACTCGTGTTCCTTATAGTTCTTTGGGCAGCTGATTAAAAAGTCTTGTTCCTCTCACAACAAAAATATTTTCTTTCAAGGTTAAGGATGTTCCCTGTCTCGCCTTTAGTTTGGGAGCACGACACAGTCTTCCTTTTCTACTTTTCGCTGTTGTTTGGGGGGTTATAGCGTTCAGAGTAAGATTTGGAGCTAGTTTCTCCATTATTTTCCCAAGTGTAAATAATGGTGTATCTCTCTCTTCTCCTTTCCAGTGAATATAGGTTTAATTCGCGTAACCTTTCCCAGTAATTTAGTTCTTTGCACCCCTTGATCTTGGGCTGTGAAACTTCTCTGAATCCCTTCTAGCTGTCTAATGTCTTCTTTTTTATATGGGAATGTTAGGACTGAGCAGTATTCTAACTTGGGTATGATCAGTGTTTACAGTAGAGGAATTATTATATTCCTATCCCTTCGTTTAAAGGTTTTATATATATATATATGTGTGTGTTATTATATGTCACTCTCTGTATACCTTTTGTATGCCTTATATACTGTATGTAGCAAAGAACAATAAAATGATGATTAATATTATAATTATTATTATTATTATTATTATTATTTATTTCTTTTTTTTTCTTTTTTACAGAGTATATGAAATTAAGTTAAAAATAAAACCCGTTCCAAATATTTGTATAAAGTATTACATATGATTAAAAAATATTCCCAGACTGTTAAAGAAGCGTTTAATTAAAACATCTTTCCAACTAATATGAAAAGGTGACGCAAAAAAAAATTATTTTTCTATTTGAAAATTTCTTTGAAAAGTTTTCGGAATTTTTTTTTGAAAATTCTTTTGAAAATTCTTTTGAAAATTCTTTTGAAAATTTCTTTGAAAACTTCTTTCCACAAAAAAAAAAAAAATAAATAAAGCGTTTTAGTGAAGTTCAGAAAAGAAAGATTATGTTATACTATTTACGTTTCTTAATTTAAGCCCATTTCTTCAATTCTACGTTTTGGTTTGATAATTTCCTTTAGAATTTTTTAAGGTTATTACGTACGAGGGATGGTACGGAAGTAATATCACTCTTATTTTATTTCTTACTAAATATAATTACAATTACAATCAAAATTACAGGGAATAGGCATACATACGTGCCAAATATAAAGTAAATATAATAAATAAAAAGAAAAAAAAAAAAAATATATATATATATATATATGCACTAGAATCACAAAATAACACGTGACCTTATTAATAAGCAAACAACCACAAGGAAAAGGAAACACAAAGTCGGAGCGCTTTCGTGATATATTCACATTATCAAGGAATATATCACGAAAGCGCTCGGACTTTGTGTTTCCTTTTCCTTGTGGTTGTTTGCTTATATATATATATATATATATATATATATATATATATAATATATATGTTACACACAGACCGTGCATGGTCTGTGTATAACATAAAAGTTTCTCACTGGACCATTCTGAGTTGCATCATATATATATATATATATATATATTATATATATAGGGGGGATAAGAGAATTTGCCCAGTTTTCTATTGCTTATATCTTTGTAGCAAGAACAAATATTTGAACTCGGCTTAGAGGGTCGATGAATAATAATAATAATAATAATAATAATAATAATAATCTTTATTCAGAAAGAACACATTACATACGATATACATCACATCCATACTGGTTTACACGATGTTGGCATTAACGTTTAATTTTGTATTTTCAGTGACAAATAGTTTAATTACAGTGTTCTTATCTGAATATGCCGTTGGGAAGCATGACAACATCTCTTCCGCCCAAAATCTTTGAAACACATTTCTATTTTTACAAAGGAAACTAAGAAATATAAATAGAATTAATGGAAAATAAAATAAAGTTCCATTTTCTGAAATCTGTCATTACGAGTGGAAATTGAAATAATCTTTGAAATAACAGAAAAAGACGTGGGAAACTCTATGGTATTATAATAGAAATAGTAGGAAATAAAACATGGTAAACAATACGGTTAAGAGAACATGCTGAAATACCAATAATGACACTGGTCAACAAAGATTTTTCATCAGAGTAAAATTTGGGGTGGCTGGATAGCATTTTTCACGCTGATTCCAAACCTGCATTCAGATTTTTTCTAGCACGTATAGTTTTCAAGATGAAGGCATATATATAACTACACAGATTTAACTATTTTAAATAGGCAAAATACTAATATTTCAACATTTGATTGTGTTTATTTTATTGTGTTTTTTTAGTTTATTCATCTTATTTATTTCAATTATCTTAATTATACATCTTATGTATTTCAGGTGTGAGCTTTTACGTCTAGCAGCATTGTGATTCAGGCAACAACGCCGTGCTTTGTGTGTCAAAAGATCAGTCCAGTCCAAGAACTTGTTGTGTCAAGTTGGTGTACATTTTTTTTGAATTTATAGTTTGCTCAGGTCAGTCAACATGCCTCGACAATGTAAAAATGAGCCCGACAAGTTCTGTTTCGTATGCGGCCAGTTCACAACTAAAACACAGCGACGAAGTATTACAACCGACATTAAGAAAATATACAAGCTATACTTTGGTTGCCATCTAGGTGACCAAGATAAACCATGGGCGCCACATCAAATCTGTTCTGGCTGTTCAAATGGATTACGTGATTGGCTTAACAAAAAGAAAGCTTCAATGCCATTTGCCATGCCCATGATATGGAGGGAGCCGAGAGATCATCATGAAGACTGTTATTTTGTAGTGTGAACTTAATGGGGTTTTCTGCCAAGAACAAACACCAGATTGTATATCCAAACTTGGATTCAGCACGTAGACCAGTAAAACATGATGAAACATTGCCCATTCCAATTCCCCCAAGTGATAGGCTAAATTCTATCATAGATGACATGGAAAGTGATGAAGGTGCAACTGGCGTTTCCGGACCATCTACAGAACCAGAGTGCACTTTTGAAGGTAGACATTTAGAGCCTAAAAAGTTAACCCAAGGACAGTTGAATGATCTTGTTAGAGACTTATCGCTGTCTAAAGAGAAATCAGAGCTTCTCGCCTCAAGACTAAAGGAGAACAATTTGCTTGAGAACAATGTTCGTATTAGTTACTACCGAAAGCGGAATTTTGAATTAACAGCATTCTTTTCAGTAGACGGTCCTCTCTGTTATTGCCATGACATCAATGGACTATTTACAGCCATATCTCAGACGTATGTGGCATCTGAGTGGCGCCTCTTTATTGATTCGTTGCAGAGAAGCCTGAAAGCAGTTCTTTTGCATAATGGTAATATAATGCCATCCATCCCCATTGCCAATTCCGTCCATCTAAAAGAGACATATGACAATATGGATATACTACTTAAGGCAATCAAATACGACAGTCATCAATGGAATGTTTGTGGAGATCTAAAAGTTATAGGAATGCTTATGGGTATGCAGTCAGGATTCACAAAATTTTGTTGTTTCCTTTGCCTGTGGGACAGTCGCGCCACTATAGAACATTACACCAAAAGTGACTGGCCACTTAGGTATACATATGTCCCAGGGATAAGCAATGTCCAGTCTGTCCCTTTAGTGGATCCCCAAAAGATCTATCTGCCACCTCTTCACATTAAACTTGGTTTAATGAAGAATTTTGTTAAAGCAATGGGTAAAGTCAATTCTGAAGGGTTCCAATACCTTTGAAGGAAATTTCCGAAGGTTACTGCAGCAAAATTGAAGGAAGGAATTTTTGTTGGGCCACAAATAAGGGAGGTTTTGAATGACACTGAATTTGAAAAAGTCCTAAGTCCGCTGGAATTGAAGGCTTGGCTGGCGTTCAAATGGATATGTGAAAACTTTCTTGGAAGCAACAAGTCACCTGCGTATAAGGATGGAGTCAAGAACCTCCTTGATGCCTTCAAAGAAATGGAGTGTCGAATGTCGTTAAAAATTCACTTCCTGCATTCCCACTTAGATTTCTTCCCTGAAAACCTTGGTGCAGTGAGTGACGAGCAAGGAGAGCGCTTCCATCAAGATATTTAGATGATGGCGAAGCGCTACCAAGGATATTGGAATGAAAGCATGATGGCGGACCATTGTTGGATGCTGTATCGTGACAATCCAGGCCAAATTTACAAAAGGAAATCACACTCACAGCGCTTTTAATAAAATAATGTATATATTCTTTATTTATAAGTACATTGAATAAGGTATATGATGTATTTGTTGTTTAGCATTCCTAAGTGTGATCTATACATCCATAAATTTTCTTATAGCAATATGAAAAACTTAAAAATATCAAAACCAGTGTATCTATATAACTATACGTGCTAGAAACAAAATAAAACCAGATTCGGAATCAGCGCGAAATATGCATTAAGAAAAGTGTGATCATGTTTGTGATGAGAAAAAAAGTTTCATTTTGTTGGCCAGTGATAATTAATTTCTATTATTACAAGTGAAAAATGATGATACAATCTTAAAGTTATAAAAATACAGATAAATGAAGTACATTATAAATATGGCGTAATATAGTGGTAATTTTTAAACATAGAATTTGTATAACTTGTGACTGCACCCGATTTAAGAGTGTGAATTTTTCATATAAAATAGGTGATTTTCTTTGTTTAGTAAGATTTACGAGTTGCAATATATATATATATACATATATACACACATACAGGCCCTCTCAGAGGTCCAGAGAGGCCCGGGCCACTTCCAGCTTTTCAGACCCATAGCTAAACCCAATTATTACTTTCACTGCGAAACATTATATTCAAACCTGAAAGTTTCTAAATTTGAGGCCCCCCCCTAAGCTTAAGGCCCAGGCCAAATGGCCCTCCTAGTCCCCCTTCTGATAGGTCCTGAACACATACATTAATAGGAGTTAAGAAAGCGTTTCTTTAGTGATTTCCGAAACGAAATTAATGATGGTGCTTGTCTGATATTTATAGCTATAGCGTTCCAGATATCTGCTCCTTTATAGGAGAGAGGATTTCCTGCAATTTGCATTGAATAATTTGGTTTATGTATGAAATTAATTGAAAGCCTTGTATTATAATTATGGTTGGTCTGATTGGGGATAATCGCTCTGTGAATGGGTGAAGTATAGTTTCTATTAGCAACTTTGTACATACTGATACTGACAGTAAGTTTATACGAGACAGTTAATTTTAGAATATTTAAATCTTAAATCGGGTGCAATCACAAGTTATATAAATGATATATTAAAAGTTTTCATTATATTACGCCATAGTTATAATGCATCTTATTTATCTGTATTTTTGTAACTTTAAGATTGTATCATCTTTTCCAATTTGTAATAATAGAAATTAATTATTATTGGTATTTCAACATGTTCAGTTTACCTTATTTTTACCATTTTTCTTTTCTATTATTTCTATTATTATTTCCATTATCATATCGTATTGTTTACCCCTTTCTTTTCTATTAGTTCGAAGATTATTTCAATTTCAAACTAAATGCAACTTTTACTTTATTTTCCATTAATTCTATTTATATTTCTTATTTTCATTTGTAAAAATAGAAATGAATCTTAAAGGTTTTTGACTGAAAAGCTGTTATGCTTCCCAACGGCATATTCCGATAAGAATACTGTAATTAAACCACTTGCCACTAAGAATACAAAATTAAAAGTTAATGCCAACATTGTGTAAACCTATATGGATGTGATGTACAGGGTGTCCATAAATGTTTACCCTGTAAACAGTATGCTCTCATGTTTTAATGACGAATCTTACATCCGTTTTCTTTTTACAGGTGATCTCGTACACGCATAGAGTTTCTGTGCTGGTGTGTTTTGTCTACCGCATTCGCCGCTAGGAGCGCTGTAGTAGCTGTTCAGTTAAGATGGCGTCTGTGACAGAGAAGGCACAATGTGTTGTGTGGCTTGCAGAAACAAAATCTCCTGTCAGTATTCAGCGAAGGTTCAGAACAAAGTATGGAAAGAATCCACCTGATGTGAAGTTAATTAAGTCGTGGATGAAAAAATTCTTGGAAACTGGAAACGTGGAAAAGGGAAAGAGCAGTAGTAGATACTGTTTCCGCAACTGTGTACCTGGATATGCTCACCAATTACACCATCCCCCAGCTGCAGGACAGGCAGCCAACTGTCATCTTCCAACAAGATGGGGCACCCCCTCATTGGGCGCATGTTGTTCGTGAAACTCCTGACGCAACATTTCCAAATCGATGGATTGGCAGGGACGGGCCAATCCCATGGCCCCCAAGATCACCAGACATTACCCCGCTGGATTTCTTTCTCTGGGGTCATGTTAAAGATTTGATTTATGCAACAGTTGTTCTAGATATCAGAACATTGCGAGAACGCATTACGGATGCAATTGCAACAGTTAACCCACAAATGTTGGAAAATGTGTGGCGTGAGTGTGAATACCGTTTAGACATTTTACGTGCCACTAGGGGTGCACATGTGGAAGCTTATTAAGTTCATTAACTATGTATCAAAACTTTGTATATTTATCTACTTATGATTAAAACTGTGTTTGAATACGAGTGTTTATTTAAAAGTTATAGCATGCTTTAATCAGGGTAATCATTTATGGACACCCTATATATCTTATGTAATGTTTTTTTTCTGAATAAAGATTATTATTATTATTATTATTATTTACATGACTTAAGAAAAGTAAGAGTCTAAGGACAGAGCCTTATGGAACACCATTTTCCAATACAGCATATTCTGATGAAATGTCATTTACTTTAACATACTGGTGACGATCAGAGAGATACGATTTAAACCAATTTAGCATATTTCCCCTTATGCCATTTTTGTTTAATTTATCTAGTAAGATATCGTGTGAGAGCTTATCAAAGGCTTTCGACAGGTCGAGGAAAACTAAGATTGTGTTATTTTTATGTATAGTTTGGATCTTTGTAATTATTTTCTAATAATAGCATGTTGATAGCGTCTTCCGTGGTATGCCATTCTCTAAGCCCAAATTGCGTTTTGCTAGGATGTTGTATTTAGCTAAGAATTTGATTAGTCTGTTGCAGGGTTTCACAGTCTTTTGCGGTCACGAACCTTTTTCTAACCCTGGTAACTACCGCGGACCCTTCCTTCTCCATAGTGCTAATTTTATTAACTTTCTAATGTAGAAGAAAAAAATACAAACTGCAAACATTAGTGTATAACTGTATTATTTATAGTCACAAGAATGAACTTCTACAGTCAAAACTAAAAAGCATATAAATATAACACAAATGTCAAACAAAATTAAACAAATTATTTTTGTTAGTGTAGTAATATTTGGAATTCTGTTTGGAGATACCACTGCGGATCCCTGGAGATCCGCAGACAAGAGTTTGGGAAACCGTGATCTGTTGTATACGATTGTTTCAAATACTTTACTTAAAGTTGGTAATATGGAGATTGGCCGGTAATTGGATGGAGAACCAGAGTTACCTGAAGATTGAACAAATACTGGCTATCTTCAGGTAATCAGGGAATACACTTTGTGCTATTGACTCATTCATGAATAAGTCTTGCGAGTGGAGATGCTATAACATCCGATATTAGTTTATATATTTTTACTGGAACTGAACTGATGGCTGCACTTTTATTTTTTAAGTTTTTCAATGTGGCTGAGGTTTCGTTTGGTAGAATTGGTTCAAAGAGGAATGTATTTGGTGTGGGTTGTGACACGTATTGTTGGTAGTGACTGTCTAATTCTCAAATGGCTGTTGCCTTGTTGCTTCCTATTTTTTAAAAGAAATTGTTTAATATATTAGCTATATCTTTGGGATCACTATAGGAAATTCCGTCCTGTGATAAACGAAAATACGGGATTTGTCTTTTCTTTCTTGGCGTTAACCCAAACCTTTAAAGTAGCACACAATCCCTTTGGATTAGACTTTTATTCGGTAATTTTAGAACAATATCGGTCCGCTTTTGCAGTTTTTATGAGCGAATTTAGTCTGTTACAATAACTTTTATATGTGTGTTTATTAATAATATCATTTTCCCATATTTTATAGAGAAAATGTTTATGGTTTATGCTTACATTGAGGGCTGGAGTGATTCACTGGTTGTTATAATTATTTTTTGACACGAGTTTCAACTTATTAGAAAATTAGCATTACATATATCCATTAGTGTGTTTGAGAATGTTTGAAATTTTGTTTCTATTTCACAGTTACTTTCAGTTATTCTCGACCGCTCGTGTAGCTCGGTATATTAAAAATTACTTATTATTTTCATTTAACTAGATTTCGGTCAATATAATACACGCAAATTTATATTGTAACAATTTTAGATTGGCCGTCAACTCATCAAAGTGATTTGGGAGGCTTTTAACATTTAAATTCAAAATAGGTATATTTCCGTTACTTTGTCTCTCGTTCAAGAAGGTATCTACTGGCATATAGTTGCTACTTATTGTATTATGAGACTCAGTGATTTCATTCACAGTTCTAAGAGTATGTAAAATATTAATCACAGAGGAAAGTATATAAACCAATAAACAAAAAGAGAAGTCAATAATAATATTTATGCTAATCTAGAAAAGAAAAAACAAAGGAGGTTAAACATTCAGAGGAACAATTCATTAACATCGAAATAATATTGAAAATGAGGGTAAGGAATGGAAAACTAATAAACAATAAAATTTATCGTAAAACAAGAACTAATATTATGTAAATAACTCATTGGGGTTACAGTGCTATAATAATATTTAACGGAATATACCTTGAGTTACGCGGAAGGCTCAGTTATTTGTATGTGTTGTCGGAAATTATCGTAATTGGATTTACTCGTAGTACAGATAATGACTTTTTGTCCAACCCCACTTTATCGAACATACATCTTCCCTTCTCTTACGTAACGGGTCTTTATGAGTTTTTCATATATTTCTTTTCTGTAATCACAAAGCGATTCATTAATGAATATATTGGTTTGATTTGTATGAAAACACTTCTAATTTCAGATTTCCAATGAGGATCACAAAGCTTAAATTTAATTAGTCTTTTATCACCATCATTGCCGAGTTTTCCCACTCGATGCGCCTGCTGGGTTGGGGTCTATTGATATTTTGAAGGGGTGTTCAAGGGAAATTTATTCCTTATCGTTCCTGTGACAACTGTATCAGAATTTTCGTTTTGGCTCCCCTCTGGAATATCGGGTGTCGCAAGGAAGAAGGTATTTTTAAGGGATTCTTGTTTTTGTTCACTGTAGATTTTCTCGTTTTCATTCTTTTGATCTTTAACATATATTTCCAGCAAAGGTGGTGACCTGTTGTTTTAGGTCAATTGTCTCTGTTTTAATACTTTATTTCGTCTTCTAATTTATTAATCTGAGCGTCTGTTGAACCCAACTCCGCCATGTATTCCAGAAAGAAGAAGTATATATCCATGCAAGATACAAGTTCTTTGTTTGTCATCTTACGGCCTTCAGGTGGAGGCCTTATCGGCTTACCCTAATCGATACTGTGATAGTGTTGTTTATATTGTATGTGGTAATTGCCCTAATGCGTTGCTTGCGTCGTTCCATTTTGTTGTTGTTCGATGTTTTGTAACAGTATATTTTCACTATTTGGTTATGAGTGAATTAGACAAATTCTTAATAATGTCTCTGTATGAAGAGAAATGTTACTCCATGAGCCAGATTATCAATGAATATCCTAATCGCGGTTGAAGAAAAAGCGCTGTGAAGTACTTGTTGGCACAGTTACGTCCTACAGGTGGCACTGCCAGACGCCCTGGAAATGGCTAGCAACGCTTTACTCGTACGTCAGAAAACATGTGCCGTCGATAAGCTAATCTGCAGCCTAAAAAAATGCACCACACACCAGCATGACCGCCCGACAAATCTCCAGACTTGCAGGCATCTCGCAATCATTCGTGCAACGGATATCAAAACTTTATCTCAACAAAAGGTGTTCAAGAGAGTAAAGATGTGTGTGTGGCATTGGATAGATGTTAATGGCTTTTGAGCCGTTTCGCACAAGTAGTCCGTAAACAAAATTTAGTTTTCTGATGACAAGTTTCTTCCTGTGGAAAACCCTCAAAACCCTTAGAATGACCGTGTTTACGTCAACGTACTAGGGGCACTCAATATATTTTGCCCCACTCTTTTTTCTTAGCTAAATAATAGGCCATGGGGCTGAAATGTCTTTTGGGCCGTAAGTTTCAACTTTCTGCGTTTCACATAACCAGATTTTTCCAGTTTGAACCTCCCCTCCTTGTATAAAACCCATGGTTAACGCAGTTTCAAAAATGGCATCTGACAGTGATGTGCGTTGTAAACAGAGAGCTGTTACCGAGTTCTTAACCGCAAAGGAGGAAACAAATGGAAATATTCACAAACGTCTACAAAACGTTTACGGAGATGCTGTTGTTGATCGAAGCACAGTTGGACGCTGGTCTAAACGTGTGAGATCATCGGAGAGAGGGAGAGCCAGCCTCGATGATGAACCAAGCAGCGGTCGCCCGGTATTGGCTGTCACATCTCACACTGTGCAATTTGCTAAAAGCATCATTCGATCAAATTGGCGCGTCACATACAAGGAGCTATCACTGCAGCTAGGAATTAGTGAAGGAAGTGTGAATACGATAATTCAGCAACTGGGATACTCAAAAGTGTGTTCACGGTTTGTTCCTCGCCAACTAACTGAAGATCACAAAGCCCAAAGAAAAGAAATTGCTTCGGAGTCGTTGGTTCGATACGAGACAGAAGGGGATGACTTCCTTTCACGAATTGTGACAGGGGATGAGACTTGGGTACACCACTTTGAACCTGAAACAAAACGCCAATCCATGGAGTGGCATCACGCAGACTCCCCACGCAAGAAAAAGTTCAAAATGACTCCCTCTTCAGGAAAGGTTATGGCCACCATTTTCTGGGACATGAAAGGGGTGATTGTGGTGGACATCATGAAGAAAGGACAAACAATCAACTCAGAGGTATATATTGCTACCCTACAGAGACTTCAGAGGCGTATAAAGCGAGTTCGACCGGAGAGAAAACTGGAAGACGTCCTTCTTTTGCACGATAACGCAAGACCACACAACAGTTTGCAAACAAGAATGCGCTTGACTGTGTTACCCCACCCTCCATACAGCCCGGATCTGGCACCTTCAGACTTCCATTTGTTTGGGCCAATGAAGGATGGTATTCGTGGAAGAAAGTTTCAGAGTGACGATGGGGTTGTTGAGGAGGTTAAGAGGTGGCTCCTGCGGAACCCAGCGGACTTTTACCAGCAAGGAATAAAGGCCCTTGTTTCGAAGTGGAGGAAAGCCGTAGAAAAGGATGGAGACTATGTGGAAAAATAAAAACTTGTAAAAAAGGTATGTAACTATTTGTGTACAAAATTTCTGGAACTTACAAGTAAACTTGGAAATAAAAAAAAAGGTGGGGCAAAATATATTGAGAGGCCCTCGTAGATATACCGTTTGCACGGCTTTTTAGAAAGTGATGACATTTCAGTGACTGTGATTGTTGCTTTTGTCCTTTGTTTTGTCGACGAAACTGATCTTATATTTGTTAAAAAGAAATATGAAAATGAATTCATAAAGCTACTATGAAAGCGTCTTGTCCAGCATATTGGTTTGCATTCAAGGTTAGATACCAGACTCGACTTTCAGGCAAGATGGGCGCTGGCACACCATTCTGTAAGTCACCAATGATTCTTTACGAACAATTGTGGAAACTTCACTGAACTACGTTTTTGGTTACTAAACAGACCAGATTGAATCCTGTCGATTATACAAGAGATGATGTACTGTGGAACAAGAATCAACGTGCAAACATTAATTGAAAGAGAGGATAGCAAAGGGATGGGGGCAACTTGGTCAACGCTCCATCCAAGTTGCAATTTCTATGCAGTAACGAAAGAAGCTACAAGCTGTTGATGACGTTGATGGTGGACACATTAAACAGTACCGCGACCAGTAACCACCCTCAACACACCACTCTTAACTGTAAGCTAAAAAAGAAGCAACTTTCCCTCTAACAGATCAGTATATAGCGGGAGCCAACATTTTGCAAACACTTTGGAAAATCTTCAATATTTTAAAAAAATAGTAAACCAATTTTGTCACTTATATTACACTAGGCAACAAATTTCAACTTTTTTTTTGTTACAGACACGTGAACTACTGATTCCTACTAAAGCGGTGATGCTGATTTCAGATCTGATATCAAAATTTCTCTATCACGTCCAGATTTTGTGTAACCGAAAACCCCTATTTTTCATTTTTTTTCTCACCCGCTTCTATTACGAAAGCCGTCTAAGCTACTTTTCCGTGCCACGTTTTATGTTAAGCATACTTAAATAATTAGTGAACAGGGATGTCTTTCCTCCTTTATTCTGGCTTATGACAGACAGCGGAATTCCGCTGGCGGAGTTACCACCCCTGCGCCCAACCATCCACCCAAAGCGCGTTAGTATTTTGTTGTTACTACTGAAAGGCAAATTCCTGTTCTTAAGTGAAACTTTGGTGTGTGTCCTCTTCCTTTGTCGCTTGTAGGATGACGAGCTCTCCTTCTGCAGGAACCAACAATAATCTCCCATCATATTTGGGTTGAAATTACCTTGGTATCTGTTTTCCATAACTGAGATCTGTTGGTGGAAGCGCTCACCATGCTCGTCACTTACAGCCCCAAGGTTGGCCGGGAAGAAGTCAAGATGAGAATGTAAAAAATGAATTTTCAAAGACATTCTGCATCCCATTATTTCATAAGATTTAAGCATGTTTTCTACGAGTTTACGGTGGTTTTCAGCTTTGTGGTTTCCAAGAAAATTTTTGACAACTTCAACGAAAGATGTCCATGCTCTAGTTCATTCTCAATTAGGTTAGATGGAAAACGTGAGTCGTGGATCACCCGGATCGCGGGGGTCCAGTGAAAACTCCAGCTTCTAGCTTAGCATCTGTCAATATCCTTTGAATTTATCCTTTAAATATGGAAACCACTACCTTGATGATCCACCCTTCACGAAATTTTCATAAGGCCAAGTTTATGTGAAGTGGTGGAAGATGTACTTTCTGAGGGTCAATAAGTGCTGGGTGTTTCACATTGTATTTACGAATAACATGTTCAGTTCTAGATGGCCAATCATGTTTTTTGTAGTGGTTCTTGTCATCTCTGCTGTTCCATAGACACAAAAAGCACATATGCTTTGTGTAGCCCAACTGTAACCCAAGAAGTAATGATACAACTTTAAGGTCGCCACAAATATTCCATGTGTGGTCCTTATATTTGATGAGTCTTAGCAGCAGTTTCATCGATTCATAAGTCTCATTAGGCCAGTGGCATGTGCTACAGGTATTGAAGGTTTTTCATTGCCGTTGTGCAGTAATACAGCTTTAAGGCTAGCTTTACTAGAGTCAATGAACAGTCTCCATTCTTTTGGATCATAGCGACAGCCAATCCCTTCATCAGACCACTGATATCGTGGCAGAAACAAACGTTTTCTTCCTGTAAGTAAAATGATGAAAACTGCAAATGGCGATGGCGGAAATGGGAAACTTTGGTGTTTGGTTGGAGAAGATTAAATTCTTGAAGTCTTGAACCAAGCAACTCTGCCTTTTCTTTTGGTAATTCCAAATCGCGCACTTAGTCATTTAACTCCGCTTGACTTAACAAATGTGGGGAAATATTTGCATCTGGAACATATATGCCATCTTTCCCTGTTTCTATATCACTAGCAGAATCTTCAGATGAACTGCTGTCTGTTATCGTTGCTGGTGGAATGGTGGTGGATTTGTTTCATCATGTGGTACTGGTTTCATTGCTGATTCGCAGTTTGGGTACGTGATCTTTGATTTGTTTTTCTTTGTGAAACCAGCAATCTTTGTCAAACAAAAATAACAATCATTGAAGTGATTTTTCGGCTCACGCCAAACCATGGGGACTGAGAACGGCATAGCTTTTCTTTACCATTCATCCAAGCTATTAACATTGCATTGCACTGTGCACAGCAAATATGTGGTGCCCAGTCCCTCTGTTGGTCTCCTAACTTACAGTCAAAATAACACTTGTAGGCAAGTTTAATCTTTGTTGTTATGTTCTCGTTGTGGCTTAGGTGTATATTGTCTACAGACAAAGCAGAAGTTGTCTGGGTGATTTACACAAGCACGTCTATTTGATGCACTTTGAATTACCATACAATATCTGAAAAAACGTAGAAACTAATTATTACGATGTGCAAAATAAAAAGAAATACACACCGTAGTACAAAACAAATGCTATAAAAACACACAAGTCACCACAACCTGTCACTTGCTCATCAGCAGAGAGCTTCAACAACCGTTCTGCTTGACTGTCACGTAGCGACTGACCGTTGGGCCGTTCCCCGTTACTATGCTCTTGACTCAGTGTTGCCAACTCGGGATAAATTTTTTCAAAATTGTTCGAATTTGTATATACTGTAGTTGGCAAAAAAAATTGCTTTAACCTTGAAAAGCAAGTTTCATATTACTGGCATTAAGCCGATTAAACCAAAATCTGGACGTGGTAGAAAATTTTACTAAAAGTGATTTGCATTTTACACAAAATCTAGACGTGATAGAAAAAATCTAATTATAGATTTGAAATCAGCATACCGAAATTAGCTAGTAGCACCTATTTGGTCTTCTGTAACAAAATCTTTGTTGCCTAGTGTATCTATCCATGTGCATATATATATATATATATATAATATGGGAGAGAGAAAGAGAGAGAGAGAGAGAGAGAGAGAGAGAGAGAGGGGGGGGGGAGAAAATAGCATAAAACTTGAAAGGGAATATTTTATCATTATTTATTAAATTGATAAAATGAAATACGGAGCAAAAATCATTCCTTTGTATTCGTTATTGCACATATTTCCATCCTCGAATCGAACTGCATCAATTTAATAGAAAGAAATTCTATTTGTATTGACAATATGCGAATTGATCAAGAAAAACGAGGTAAAGGAAAGAAGCAAGAAGTAGTATTGGCTCCTTCCCCGACACCCCAATAAATAGATTCTATGAAGTAAATATCTGCGCATCCACTGAAGCTTCTTTTGAAATTTAGCACTCTATACATTGCCTTACAACGTCTACATCATGAGTCTCAAAAGGATGAAAACGAAGCACAAATCGGGCCTTAGAGATGATAATTTTGAAGGTTTTATCAGCAAGAAACGAGCGAAGAAGCTCTGAGAAATTTCTGCATTTTTGAATAGTGAATGCAAATTAGGGTGTAAATTGTAACAAATAGGCAAATAAATCATCGGGCGAAATAAACAAAATAAAAAAACAACAAGCAAATATTATAAACAAAGATAAACTGATATCAATCAAATATATATATATATATATATATATATATATATATATATATATATATATATTATATATATATATATATATATATTCTATATATATACAGGTGGGCGGAAAGTAGCTCCCTATTTTGGATTGGTAAAAAAATACGTATATTATCCATTTATTTCAGAAGAAATAATATGAAAAGGTAGGCATACATGGTAGGTTTTCTCTAAAATTCAATGTGGGCTCCAACTCTTTCCACCAGCTTCTGGAGCCGCCCAGGAATGGCGTCCACTGACTTTAGCAGGAAGTTCGCACGGAGTCCACGAAAGTCAACTCGCCAGGCAGCTCGGGAAAGTGGACTCTCCCGCTACTCAGTGCGAACTGTGCTGAAGAAGGAGCTGAACTGGCGTGCGTGGAAGCCGCATTACTGCCAATCTCTCTCGGACGAGGACTGCGACATTCGCATGGAGTTCGGGGAAATCATGCTGGCTTGGCATGAAGACTGGCCCCATCTCTTCCGCAACATCCTCTGGAGCGACGAGGCGGTGTTCCACGTCGGAGGCTTTGTCAACCGCCACAATTGCCACTACTGGGCAGGAGAGGATCCCATGGTTACCGCTGAAAAACGGCAGAATCGGTTCAGTGTAACGGTGTGGTGTGGTATGACCTTAGATCAGGTTGTGGGCCCGTTCCTTCTGCGCAACACCATGAATGCTGAGCGGTACCTTGCTATGTTGCGAAACGAGGTCTGGCCGGTTGTCAGCACATGGGAGAACATCGACGATCTGATATTTATGCAAGATGGCGCCCCTCCGCACTTCGCTCTTGTTGTCCGTGAGTGGCTGGATGCCCACTTCCCTGGGCGTTGGATGGGTCGTCGTGGTCCACATCAATGGCCAGCCAGGAGCCCCGACTTGACACCGTGCGACTTCTTTCTTTGGGGGTGGGTAAAGGAAGAAGTCTACCGCACCAAACCGAGGACATTGGAAGAACTGGAGGACCGAATTCGGGAAGTAATGTCCTCCATCCCGCCGGAGTTCCTGCTAAAGTCAGTGGACGCCATTCCTGGGCGGCTCCAGAAGCTGGTGGAAAGAGTTGGAGCCCACATTGAATTTTAGAGAAAACCTACCATGTATGCCTACCTTTTCATATTATTTTTTCTGAAATAAATGGATAATATACGTATTTTTTACCAATCCAAAATAGGGAGCTACTTTCCGCCAACCCTGTACATATAATTATATATATATGATGAATAAAACCACGAAGGAAAGGAAACACAAAAAGGTGCTCAAGCACTTTCGTCTAATGACATCCTCAGGAACACTGAAGTACATAAAAGGTTACGGCCTATATATAGGTTACAGAAAGAAAAAAATAAATAAATAAATAACATACATACACACAAACATATATATATAATTATATATATATATATACACATACATATCTACACACATACATATATATATATATTCTTTTTTTTTTTTAAGTTCAGGAAGAACCGATTCGCCTCTATTTAAAAGGGCATATCTCAGCGGAAAAACAAAGAAAAAGTGAGAGGAAAGACAGAGGAAAAAGAAAGGGTGGAGGGGACAGTCGAAGTGGAAAAAGACCAAGGATGACAAGGACTGCAGGGTCGAGCCCCATCATCCTTGGGTGCTAGGGCCGGGAGGGCGCACGTGAAACCTCCAGGAACAAGCACGTACAAACGAGCACAAAGAGCACTCAAGAGCACGAGCTTAGAACCCCCTTGCGGGGCCATATATATATATATATATGCAATAAACGGAGAAGTAAAAATAAAAATTAGAAATTAAAAATAAGAGGATTAACAAAGAGGCATACAGATTTGTAAGGAAAAATATCGATTTTTAGCACAAGATCAAATGAATTATAAAAATACAAATTTATACTGGAAATCTGCCCGGGTTTTAACACTTTGCCTTTTAGAGTCAAGTTTCGATATATATAAAAATAAAATGAAGATTAAAAGTTAATAAAGTATCATACAAGTTTCCCAAAGATTTAGCGTCCTACCCTTTTTATCTAAATTTGTTTTGAAGGAATTCAAAACAACAGGATCGAGTTGAAAAAGACCTTTGCTTATGTTGAAGTTATTTGAAAGTTGGATAATGGCAGACTCAAGAATATTTCTATTAACAATGTTGCTAGAATCAAATAAAACTGAAGCATTATTCCAATCAATACAGTGGGATAACTCTGACAAATTGACAAAAAGAGCACTGGACAACTGTCCTGTTCTAACGGAATATTGATGCTGTTTTATACGTGTGTGCAAATCCTTTCCCGTCTGACCTATGTAAAAGGAATCACATTGTTTACACCCAATTTTATAGATAATGCCTGAATTATTGGTAGGGCTATTTTTTACTATGATATTTTTCACAATATTGTTATATGAAAATACTACATTAATATCCAAAAGTTTAAGTACATTAGCAATGCCTAAAAAGCCCGGGAAAAATGGAAGTACTAAAATATTTTTTGACAAAGTACGAGTGTTATTATTGACACGATAGAAAGTTCGTTTTGCCTTGTTGAGACTTCAACATAAGCAAAGGTCTTTTTCAACTCGATCCTGTTGTTTTGAATTCCTTCAAAACAAATTTAGATAAAAAGGGTAGGACGCTAAATCTTTGGTAAACTTGTATGCTACTTTATTAACTTTTAATCTTCATTTTATTTTTATATATATCGAAACTTGACTCTAAAAGGCAAAGTGTTAAACCCGGGCAGATTTCCAGTATAAATTTGTATTTTTATAATTCATTTGATCTTGTGCTAAAAATCGATATTTTTCCTTACAAATCTGTATGCCTCTTTGTTAATCCTCTTATTTTTAATTTTTAATTTTTATTTTTACTTCTCCGTTTATTGCATATATATATATATATATATATATATATATATATATATATATATATATATATATATATATATATGTGTGTAGATATGTATGTATATATATATATATATGTATATATATGTTTGTGTGTGTATGTATGTTATTTATTTTTATTTTTTTTTCTCTGTAACCTATATATAGGCCGTAACCTTTTATGTACTTCAGTGTTCCTGAGGATGTCATTAGACGAAAGCGCTTGAGCACCTTTTTGTGTTTCCTTCCTTCGTGGTTTTATTCATCATAAATATTTTTCACGTGTTACTTTCGTGAAATAATTTTCATATATATATATATATCGGCTATTGATTGATGGCGTGGAAAAAGCAGTTTAATAATGAACAGGAACACCAGAGAAAAAAATGAACATCCTTCAAGGTTTAATCAGTACCAACGTTTCGGGATGCACTAATTCCATTTTCAGGGCTTTGTCTGATCTTGCAACCACCAATGATTGTTCCATTTTACTTCATTCGTCCAACTGAGGGCGTTGACACGGGTGGTAACGTCACCAACCGGGAAAAATAAGTCCCCTTTAAAACGAGAACTGGTTCAAACCAAATATATTACCCACAGCGGGCTTGTCCCTGACCCCTTTTCCATTTCTCCTGCTGGTTTAGGGCAGTCCATGGTTTAGTTATAACTGAAAAGTATTAGAAGCAGTTAGATAAGGACGAGTTTGTTGGTTGATCGTTATGCTATACACAGGGGAGCGGCTTAACCTCGCTGATCAAACGGGAAGCGGCGTTGTGACCTGGCCACGATGTCGCCTGGTCAAAGCGAGGCAAGACTCGGAATTTCTGGAGACATGCAGGGTTAACAATATTACGGTATACCCAACTCCATATGTTTTAGGTTGTATCAAAAGTCATCACACAGTAATCAGTTCTGTCGTGAAGCCTCATATAATCTGTCGAATACAGAAATACGTTTTAAGCATAAAGCTTTAAATAAACATAAAAGAACTTAGTGTTGTCCGTAATTTATGTACCTTATTTTCTCGCCGTCTTCTTGCGAGGTTAATGGCATCATTGAAACGCAGCAAGCTAAACTCTTAACCAACTCTACGAAGCACTTGAGTGATTTAAAAGACATTTTGAAACCAACTTGTTTGGGCTGATAGATTAGGTACGTGCTAGAGAGCCTGGTGTAGCCAGCAACTGCAGGAGCGGTGGGTTTGCACTCCTTACAGTCAAATTCGCTAACATCGCTAATAATCATTACTCTTGTAATCGTAACTAATGACTAAAATTAATTAATTAATTAATTTATGCAACTAATTAAATGTTTAATATTTCCACCATATAATAAACCATAAAAATTTTTTTAATTAAAACATAGTAGCGGTAGTTAAATCCCCGATATTCGAATACAAGTTAATCTGAAATGTTTAATTAAATCCCATTAATTAACATAAATGCATATAACTAACATAATAAAACAAGCGAAAAACCTCTTATTCAGGAAATGAATACAAGTAACAGAGTTTTACGATATTTTTCAATATTTTTCTGTTCAATTTAGATATCTTAAGAGCATATTCACAGTAATTTAATCTGAATATGCAGTTGGAAGCGTGGAAGCTTTTTAGGCAAAATTAATGGAATTCAATTTATTTATTACATGAGAGAAGTGAAAATTGCAGGTAATAATAATAATAATAATAATACTAATAATAATAATAATAATAATAAATAAACACAAGGTAAAAATTTTAAAAAGTAGTTTTATTATTTTACACAATTTTGAATAAAACTGAGTTGTATACACGGTGAACCAAAAGTAGGTGGACAGTAGGTTGAATACGGTTTGTGTTATATTTATTATAACTATGGTGTTCATTATAACTATGGTGTTTGTGTTTTATTATATTAAATATTATAACTAAATTTATTTAAATTTTATTTTGTATTATAGTATACAAAAAAAATTAAATTGTATTCTCAAAATAAAACGTTATCATTTACTGTCCACCTACATTTGGTTCACCCTATATATATAGTTGAAAATAAATTATGCTTAATGAATTTTTTTTTCAGGATGAATTAAAATGAAAAGTGCTTAATAAAATTAGCCTAATTTAGATAGTTAATTATAAAATGGGAACTTAATTACTATGGTAATAATGACAGTGAACTTATTATGCTTGTACTTATTCTTTCGCTTCGTTCTGAAGACTGAGTTTTAAAGTAGATATTCCATATACAAAATAAAAGACGTTTCATTAATATTATATATATATATATATAATATAATATATATTATATATATATATATATATATATATATACATATATATATACACACACACACACACGCTGCATGTGTAATATATATATTATCAATCAATGTTTTGACAAATCAAACTACAGTTTAAGATAAAGGAGCTAAAAATGGGCTCCTATGCATTAAGACCAGCATCCTGTACAACTTTCTTTTCCGAATGTTTCGGGAAGGTCTATTCCCATCTTCAATGGAATCAACAAGCTAAAAAAATTATTTTATACTGTAAAAAGTATTACATATTTAGAATCTTAAACAAGAATTAAAAGGTTAAAGTTGAAATTTAAAAGTTAAAAATTGAGATTACAAAAATCTAAGATCGAGCGTGAAAGACTTAAAGAGAATTTAGACTTTTCTGTGGTATTAGAAGTGAAATTGAGAATAAGTACATATATGGGAAATTCGAAAGTAATGTCATACATCAAAAATGTTTCTCAGAATCTGTAAAACACAGTTAAAAGTGATCAACATTTGACCCTTTGAATTAAAATCCATATTAGATCGGTAACACTAAATAGCTAAAATTAGCTTTGCACAAAGGCTAACGGGTCTAACTTTATTTCGTGATGGTTAAGCCTATAAGCCAGAGCTTTTCAAACTTCTAACGTTGGCGACAAACTATTTAAGCATAACAATTTTCACGACACATTAATTAATTTTTGTTATCAAATATCAGATAATTTTTCAGTAGGTGGTTTATCTTGTAGCCGATTTTGTTGATAGAAAAATCAAAATTTTCAAAATACAAAAAACACTAATGTGTCGCGACACACCAGTTTGGAAAGCTCTGCTATAAGCTGTACTGTAGTCGTTTAGGCTAGGTTTAGATGCGGAATGAACGATGAGTTAAGGATTTTTGGATCTGATGGGTGTTTGGTTCATTTTTGTATTACAGTATTTTGAAATTTTGGGGAGTAAGTGGATGGTTTTTCATGACGTAATGATCTCTTACAGCGGATTTGTATTTGTATTTGTATGTATTGTATTTTTATTAAAATCTAATTATTTTAGTAACTAGTCACTGAAATGACACATTTTGAGTTCTTTTTCCGAGAACTAAACAACGCCTATATAACATGTAGAAGCACTTATAAAAATGATCTATCGTATTATAATTTATATTATTTCTGATGGAACCGTAAGTCCAATATAAAAATGATCTATCGTATTATAATTTATATTATTTCTGATGGAACCGTAAGTCCAATATGAAAATGATCTATCGTATTATAATTTATATTATTTCTGATGGAACCGTAAGTCCAATATAAAAATGATCTATCGTATTATAATTTATATTATTTCTGATGGAACCGTAAGTCCAATCGGTCATGAAAGGGTTAAGTTGGCGATTTGTACTGCCGATATATGTCGAGTTACAGTAAACACACGTGAAAACATAAACTATTGATGAACAAAGCTGGTCATTTACGAGTATTTTTTTTATCTTTGAAGAAGTATTTTATGCTATTACCTTTAGAATAGGCAAAATGGAAGCTGATCTAATGGTATAGCAACTTCAACAGTTTTGTTAGCTCAATCTGGATGCAGTCTGGTTACGTAAAAGGAAAATGTGATATACTGGGTATCCTTCTTCAGTGGCGGGACTGGTCTTTGGGAGGAGGGCTGGCATATGTTGTTTAAAAACTTCCTAAAAGTGGTTGTGAAGATGTGTTTGGGAAATTAATTCACTATGAGGAAATCCTCAAGTAAACTAAATTCAGTAGGCAGCACCTAGTCAGAGAAGCTTCTGAAAGTGTTTATTTTACCTTAGGAGGGTAGAGCGTTGTTATAAATCGCACTAAGTCCTGTAAAAATAGTTTCTTTATAATGATGTCTCGGAAATGTTCCCTTCTTGCTCATTACATCCAAAAAGGGGGGGGAGGGTATTATTGGCCTCCTTTCTTGATGTAATAATCACTGCTATTACTGCAAATGTTGATGTCATACGAACTCTTTCCATTTACAAAGATCAACTTCCCTTCCTATAAATAGGAGAGTCCCATTATCTATGGTTTATCATAGATATTGACTCCTTCAGCTACCTAGGAAATGTTGTTAAGAGAATAGTGTTCACTTCCTCGAGTGTGAAAAAGGGGGTTTTCTTCTAAATGAAGAAAAAATAAGATCCTCATTTCTTCGTCAACTGAAAGCCGTCTAACAATTTTTCTGTATCTAAATATTCTTAAATATTTGATCAGCAATTGATCCATTAGCACCCAAAGTAGAAAAAAATCTTTGCTATAACTTTCTCTATTAACAGAGGACATAATTTTTACCCGCTATTATTACACACCGCCAAATGTTTAGATTTCGGATCTTTCCTTCTCCTTCTACGGGGAAAGGGAAGCATCTTTTGCGGGTGTTCGCCCCTTGGCCCCTCCTTCCTGCATATAAAAAAAGATGTTTTTCAAGTTCAACTAACACTCTTTGGAAATACACAACACAAGAAACTAGCTATTATTCTTTTCAACCGATATTTTTATTCTTAGAAGTTATTTTAAACAAGACTATTACAACGGTTTATCTTCGTGACGTCATAAATACTGAATCATCACCAATCTTTGGTATCAATGTTTGATTAAAAACTGATCTAAATGTATTTTGGATTTACTGAATGCATCTGTTAGAACAGTGGCAAAAGAAAGTCATTATCTAGTTATATTTGTTGAAAGCGCTATAACCTATTGCGGATCTTTTCCGTTTGACACACATGGTTCGATTTTATTTTAAATTTGTAGACAGACGTAGTTGTGCATGCCGATTACGAAAATCAGAACCATTTTTTGGAGAAATTAATAATAAAAAAGTTACAACCCTTTAAAGTATTTTATTAGACCCGCCGGATCTTTTCCGTTTGACACACATGGTTCGATTTTATTTTAAATTTCTACACAGACGTAGTTTTGCATGCCGATTACGAAAATCAGAACCATTTTTTGGAGAAATTAATAATAAAAAAGTTACAACTAGCCTAAGACCCGCCCTTCGTGCGGGTCGCGGGTAGCAAAAATTAACCAAACTATCACGACTTAACTTAACCAATCGTCAAGGGCGTACAATTAACCTAAAAAAATAAATAAAAAACAATATCACGACTTAACCTAAACGTTCCTGAGCGTGACCGACAAACGTGCCTGAGCGTGACCGACTGACAAACTGAGCGGGACGGACTGACTGACAGACATTCCTGGGTGTTTATAGTATTAATAAATAAATAAAAACAAATTTATTGTTTTTTATTTATTTTTTATGTTAATTGTACGCCCTTGACGATTGGTTAGGTTAAGTCGTGATAGTTTGGTTAATTTTTGCTACCAGCGACCCGCACGAAGGGCGGGTCTAATAAAATACTTTAAAGGGTTGTAACTTTTTTATTATTAATTTCTCCAAAACATGGTTCTGATTTTCGTAATCGGCATGCAAAACTACGTCTGTGTAGAAATTTAAAATAAAATCGAACCATGTGTGTCAAACGGAAAAGATCCCCTATTGCCTATATATATATATATATATATATATATATATATATATATAGTCATGCGGGTTGCTTCTACAAAGCTTCAATTTAATAATATTTACCGAACAGGTAAAATTTTAAATAAAAAAGGAGCCTCTAGTATTCGGGAACATAGTATTAAATGCAAAACTGATGTCACTTTAGATAATTTTAAAATTCTCGGTTGTAATTCTTGTCCTAACTCACTTAGAATTTTGGAATCTCTTTATATTAAAACATTGACCCCTTCTCTAAACGTGGATTCCTCAGCTGTCCCTCTAAATTTTTTATAATCCCCCCTCCCCAACTCCCCTCCCCCCTCCCTAATTTTTTAGAATCCCCCCTCCCGAACTTATAACTCTCCAACCGCCCAACCCATAGTTTGTTTCCTGTTTTGTTTTGTTTTAAATTACTCGTGCCTCGGAACCAGCATTGAAAGGTTCGTAGTGTTAATTATTCCATTGTATTAGTGTTAATTATTCCAGTGTACTAATTTCAAATTTACTATATGTAATTTAAAAATAGCTTTTTAAATTTCTTGTAATTTTATATGTAAATTTTTATAACTTCGAATTTAACCCTCTTCTTTTAGTCTTTTTAAAATTTGCTTTTAATGAATAGGTTTTATATAAATTATTTTGTCTTGTTCACATTTATTTATTGATTCTAATTTCATATTGTTATTATCTAGCCTGATGATGAGCGTATTGCTCGAAACGTTGCGCATTAAAGAAGACTTTTCATGGCATTTACATTCCTCCTTGTCATTGGATTTCTCCTAAATATTATATATATATATATATATATATATATATATAGGATCATATGTAGAATTCGGACCCCTACCAAGGTTGGGGTCCGAATTCTACATTAGCGGAAGGTTGGGGTCTGTATTCTCCATTTGGCTTGTTTAAGCTACTCTTTAACTATTTGAGTTTTTACATTTGCCTTAACATCCGAGGCCATGTTTAAGCTACGCTTTAACTATTCGAGTCAGTTTTAGCCGAACAATACGTTTTTCCAATTTTGTGATACCATTTTTTCACAATATCCTTTTAATTAAACTTTCACTTAATAAGATTGGATCAAATGTAGAATTCGGACCCCAGCCTTCTTTAGTTAGCTTTATAAGGCTAACTAACGAAAATATCATGGGACCTTTTCCAGTTTGTGTACCGTTTTTCATATAATTTATTTTTGAGAATGTTTTTGTTAAAACTAACGAAAATATCACGACTTAACCTAACCAATTATCAAGAGCGTACAGTTGATCTATTAGTAAATAGCAAATACTATTCCAGAAACAAACAATGTTATAATTAATAATAGATCAACTGTACGCCCTTGATAATTGGTTAGGTTAAGTCGTGATATTTTCGTTAGTTTTAACAAAAATATTCTCAAAAATAAATTATATGAAAAACGGTACACAAACTGGAAAAGGTCCATATCATGACCTAACCTAACCAATCGTCAAGGGCGTACAGTTAACCTAACGATTGGTTAGGTTAGGTTGTGATATTTTCGTTAGTTAGCCTTATAAAGTTAACTAAAGAAGGCTGGGTCCGAATTCTACATTTGATATAAGATTTTACAATTGTGTGATTTTAATGGTTTTTATTTGTGATAATAATAATAAAATTTTCTATGAACCTTTAAATTGTTTATTGATGTCCTTATACGATTCGTTTGGGGTCTGGCTTCTATAATCTATACATTAGGGGAAAGTTGGGGTCTGGATTCTACATTAGAGGAAAGTTGGGGTCTGTATTCTCCATTAGGGTTACCTGGGGTCCGAATTCTACATATGATCCTATATATATATACAGTATATAGGGTGAACCACATAAAAGTGGCCCCAAGAAAATATTTCATATTACTTTGTGTAAAATTTTCTTGGGGCTGCTTTTATGTGGCTCACCCTGTAGTATGCAAAGTTGGATTTTACCCTTCTTTGTTGAAACATTTTGAAAATGTTGAAAAAATATGAAAAAAAATGTCAAAATTATGTACGTCTTCCAATTCCGAATTTAATTATAAATGCTGGAATAATTTCAACATATTGAATTACTTCATCTATATTTAGATTGGCACTGAATCACCTGAAGATCAGGGCCCCCAGCCTTCTCTAGTTAACCCTATAAGGCTAACTAACGAAAATGTCATTACCTAACCTAACCAATCGTTAGGTCAACTGTACGCCCTTGACGATTGGTTAGGTTAAGTCGTGATATTTTCGTTAGTTAGCCTTATAAAGCTAACTAAAGAAGGCTGGGGGGCCCTGATCTTCAGATGATCCTTGGCACTTATTCCTTTTCACCCAGCAATTTCTTTTTCCCGGTTAGGTCAACTGTACGCCCTTGACAATTGGTTAGGATAAGTCATGATATTTTCGTTAAAACTAATGAATATTTTAACGAAAATATCATGACTAACCTAACCAATTATCGGAGCTATTGAAGAATAGGGACCCCAGCCTTCTTTAGTTAGCTTTATAAGGCTAACTAACGAAAATATCATGACCTAACCTAACCAATCGTCAAGGGCGTACAGTTAGCCTAATGATTGGTTAGGTTAGGTCGTGGTATTTTCGTTAGTTAGCCTTATAAGCCTAACTAAAGAAGGTTGGAGTCCCTATTCTTCAATAGCTCCCAATTATCAAGGGCGTACAGTTGACCTAACCGGGAAAAAAAGAAATAGCGGGGGGAAAAGGAATAAGGGTACTTGTGGGTTATCTGTCGCCACTTTTTAATTTAATTTTCCAACTTTTTCACAAATACAGATGTGTGTTATCATGTTGCCATTTTTACAAAAATATTGTTTTTACGCCTCGTGAACAGGCTCTCATCGATCTCAACCACTATTCCTTCTAACCTAACCTAACCTAACCTAACCTTAGGTTAGGTTAGTGTGAGGTTAGGTTAGGTTAGGTTAGAAGGAATAGTGGTTGAGATCGATGAGAGCCTGTTCACGAGGCGTAAAAACAATATTTTTGTAAAAATGGCAACATGATAACACACATCTGTATTTGTGAAAAAGTTGGAAAATTAAATTAAAAAGTGGCGACAGATAACCCACAAGTACCGGAATAAGTACCTTTAAATTTCCAGAATGCATTTTGGAAATTAGAAAAAGCTTACTGAAATTCTAAAATTATAATTAAAATTACCTCTTCATTACCTAACTTTGGCGATTTTAAATTAAAAAAAACATTAAATTCAATCAGAAAAAGAGTTTCCTGTTTTTATGATCACGGACGACCAGAGTAATACACAAGTCACATTTCGACCGTTTTATCTTATGATATGTACTACTTTAGGATCACTTGATGAAGATCAGGGCCCCCAGCCTTCTTTAGTAAGCTTTATAAGGCTAACTAACGAAAATATCTCGACCTATCCTAACCAATCGTTAGGTCAACTGTACGCCCTTGATGACTGGTTAGGTTAGGTCGTGATATTTTCGTTAGTTAGCCTTATAAGGGTAACTAAAGAAGGCTGGGGTCCCTGATCTTCAGGTGATCCCCGCTTTATTTGGATTATGAGGGTCGTAACTAAAATCTTTATTTTGAATTAAGTACGTAACTTGAACATTTAATTTATATTAAACAAAAATATTTTTTTTGTTAAATTGTCATTATATACAGAGGGTTGA
>JAJOZX010003282.1:0-12500 GCA_023014485.1 Bathynomus jamesi | reverse complement strand
ATAGAGGCTCTCTAAAGTGTTTCCAATACTGTGCATGAGACTCATATTTTTCTGTGACGTTAACGTAATACTGGATGTAGGCTTATTATTGTTTATTACGTGCAGTATTTTATCATCCTAATTATTGCATCTTAATTCCATTGAACCACTGCACGTTTGTACTCCATGTAATTACTTTTTAAATTCTTAACATTCGATAATTGTAATACTGTATATGTAATAATTGTAATGAAAATGAAAATGAAATGAAAATGAAATGAAAATGAAAATGAAAAGGTTTATTGGCAGACTATAGTCCATATGACAAATATTATTAATACAATGACAGTTCATACACTAAAGATAAAAATATATACAATTGATGAGAAATAATACTGCACTGTCGAAGTTAAGTGGAGCTACAGACAAACGTTTTCGTACCAAGAAGTCCATAGCTTAGGCCTTAGAGGATAAATGGCAGGACTCATGGATAGCTTGGATGATCGGGTTGGTTGATTTTTTAATTCTTTGCATTAGACTGTGTTGAGCACGTCTTGTTACCTCCGGGAAGCTCGGAACAGTGCGGGTAGCAAACATTTGCGAAGCTGAGCATCTCGGGGGTAATTTATGTAAGAGTCTAAAAGACCTGTTGTACAGCAAATTTAGGGTTCTGCCAGAACCTTTTTTATAATTCACCCACAGTTGCTGTCCGTATATATTACTGCAGAAAGTACGAAAGAGTGTGTCTTTAGCTTCACTTGTACAGAAACGAAAGTTCCTTATGGTCATATTCGCTTTAGCACACAGGCTTCGAGATTGTTTTCTTATATCCGAGTCATCACTCAAGGAGCTGGTAATAGTTTGACCCAAATATTTAAACTCTTGTACTTCCTCAATTACTTCACCATTCATTTTAAACCTTATATCAGCTGGCTGATTACTTTTAGGATGAAATTGCATAACCTTAGTTTTTGTAACATTAAAAAGAATATCATGTTTCTGCGAATACACTTCGCAGACATTTAGTAGCCGATCCAGACCTTTAACAGAGGGACTTATTAACACCATATCATCGGCATAAACTAAGTTATTTATCCTTGTGTTATCTATACAACATCCTACTGTTGCCTCATTAAGTGAAGCAATTAATCCGTCAATATACACATTAAACAGCATAGGGGAGAGCAAGGAGCCTTGTCTCACCCCGCAAGAGGAGCCAAAACACTCGGATAGTACATTGCCCCACCTAACAGTGAAAGATTGGTGGAATACTAAAATTTCAATAAATTTAATATGTACATGGGAACCTTCCTGTCTTCTAGTTTTTCAAATAAATATTGTGGTTCACCCTATCATATGCCTTACTTATATCAAGGAAACAGCTATAAATGGTTGAATTACTGTCAATGTATTTAGATATTGTTTCTTTAAGTACATAGATACACAGGTCAGTTGAGTGGGACCTTTTAAAGCCAAACTGATTAGGAGATGTCTATAGGAAATCATTTAATCGGAGTAACAAGAGTTTTTCTAGTAGTTTCGAGAAGCAGGAAGCGACAGCAATAGGCCTGTAATTATTGCTGGACAGAATGTCTCCATACTTATTTTTGACCAGGGGCAAGATATATACCCTCATGAACTCTGCAGGGATATAGCTATGAGCAAGCATGGCTGATAGGAGCAATGATATATGCAGACATACTACGTCATTTGCATATTTTAAGTGCTCATTCGATAAGTCATCTACCCCTGACGCAGAACCAGTCTTTAACTCTTTAATTAACCTCTTTACTTCAGAAAATTATATAAAAATATTTTCCCTTGTCCCTCCCACAATCGTTTCGCTGCAATCTATCTTAAGATTATCCCTACTCACACTATTAAGAATGTTAGAGTAGTGGTTTTTCCACAGCTTTGCAATTTCATCCTCCCCCGACACCCCATCGATTGTCGGAGGGAGGACATTTTTGACACCCGTTTGATTCTTAACAAATTTCCAAAATTTGTTATTATCGTTATTTATGCGAGCTTCACAGGCTTTTGATGCTCGAATAGACTCTTCTTCCTGTTTACATCGCCTTATGGCCGCCTTATACTGACCCCGACTTCTACACATATTTATGTATACTGGTCCTAATCTGGGTCTACCATGAAAGCACCACAAATCGTAGGCGTCTTTCGATTCCCTCTTCAGGGGGGCAATAAAATCATAATATTTGTCTCAGTACAAACTGTCTAATTGTTAATCACTGTAAGTAAAAATTCTTATATTTTTTCAGTACAAACTGTCTAATTGTTAATCACTCTAAGTAAAAATTCTTTTTCAGTACAAACTGTCTAATTGTTAATCACTGTAAGTAAAAATTCTTATATTTTTGCTAATTAAACACAAAAACTACGAAGCCTATTACTCTCCTTTATTAATGACATCACAGTGTAACTCATAGAATAGAATAGAATAGAATAACCTTTATTAATAATAATAAAATAAATAAATTTTTTCAATTTACAATGACATGAATAATTGTGAAGCTCGACTATTTATTTTATTTAATTTGGCCCTTAAGCTTTACGCTTTACTAGGCTCTTATTAAAAATAAGCAGCTAGTTGTTATTAATTAATAATAACAAATAAGTAAATAAGTATTATTAATAGTTAAAACATGTATTACAATATTAAACAATATTAGTGGACATTAATCCTAGATTTTTGTTAATATGCCACTATTAATCGGGATTTCAACTTGGTTTTAAACAAATTTACATTCACAATATTCTTTATATCGGCATGCAAGTCATTCCATAGTTTCAATCCAATGAAAATGGATAGTTTTTGAGATGAAGACAATCTAAATTGAGGTATAACAAGCTTTGATCTTTTTCTGGTCTGATACGAGTGGATTTCTTGATGAGTTACAAAATATCTATTTATCCATTGAAAATTAATGATTTTGATCTTACACTTGTAAAAAAATAAAATGTGCCAGTTTAGTTATATCGTTGAGCTTTAGTAGGTTTAGCTCTTTAAATAATGCACTAGACTGCAGGGGTCCCCAACCTTTTTGTGCCGAAGAGCACATTCAAGACTACCGGTAGTGCGGCGGGCACCATTTACTTTTTCAAGGCAAATTTATAGTTGGACTTAATAATGAACATAATACACAAAAAAAAACCATTTAATTCATATGTAAAATAATGAACCTAATACCAAAAAAAAACAAGGATGGGCTAACTAAGAATCTTAGAAAAATTATCAAAACGATAACTTAATTTATTGATAAAGAAATAATTATTTTCAAATAAATGAGCATCTGTTTCCTTAATTAACTACTAAAATTTAATAAAATGTTAAGTATGTTACATATTTTAAATATTTAGTAACTAAATATTTAAAATATGTAACATACTTAACATTTTATTAAAAATTTAAATAAAAACTTATCAATCGTAGTCAGTCAGTGGCGGGCACAGGCAAAAGGGTCGGCGGGCACCATGGTGCTCGGGGGCACAGGGTTGGGGACCCCTGCACTAGAGTGATCAAGGAAATCAGCATCAGATAATAACCTTATTGCTCGTTTTTGGATGACAAAGATACCATTTAATGCGTTGTTAGCGGAGTTTCCCCAAACAAGGGTGCAGTATGTTATATAAGGAAGAACAAGAGTATTTAGGAAGAGTTTATTGGTGGTATTTAGGAAGAGTTTATTGGTGGTATTTAGGAAGCGTTTATTGGTGGTATTTAGGAAGAGTTTATTGGTGGTCAACCATTTCATTACCCTGATGAATTCTGAATGAAATATATTCTTAGCTGTATAAGGAAGAACAAGAGTATTTAGGAAGAGTTTATTGGTGGTATTTAGGAAGAGTTTATTGGTGGTATTTAGGAAGAGTTTATTGGTGGGCAACTATTTCATTACCCTGATGAATTCTGAATGAAATATATTCTTAGCTGTATTAACATCTTTGCAAGAAAGAGAGACAGTTGTATCATCTGCAAACATTATGAAGTTTGGTATATCAGATGAACGTGGAAGGTCATTTATATAAAATAAAAATAACAGTGGACCCAGAACTGAGTCCTGTGACACACCATGTTTGACAAGCGCTTTAGTTAAGCAAACCTTATTTACTGATACAAAATGATATCTATTGGACAAATAACTTTTAAACCAATCAATAAACAGCCTAATTTAACCCAATTACATTATTATAGGGTCTACGGTCACCAGGCCACTAAATATATATATATCCAAATTATGGAAGAGTCTAGTCCTACCAATAATTGAGTATTGCTCAGTACTCACAAGCCCACACAGAAAAAGAGACATTGCGAGCATTGAAGCTATACAAAGGACTTTTACGTCTAAGATAGAGGAAACGGAAGGTGAAGACTACTGGTCTCGACTACAATCCCTGGAACTCTACTCTCTTGAAAGAAGGCGAGAGCGGTACACAATAATATACATATGGAACATACTTGAGGGCACTGTCCCTAACCTCAGAAATGAAGTAGAAACAAACTGGAATGAGAGAAGAGGCAGATTTTGTACGGTCCCAGCTGCGGTGGGACAAGGAGCCATGAAAACGAGGATGGAAATACCCTCAGAATACGGGGCCCAAAGCTTTTCAATGTCCTTCCAAAAGAAGTGAGGAATCTCCAGCACACCAACCTGAATAACTTCAAGAACCAGCTGGACAGATTCTTGTGCAAAGTCCCTGACCAGCCATGCGTGGCTGGCTACGAGGGCAGGAGGCGATCAGAGAGCAATTCCCTCCTTCACCAAGTCCCGCAAATGAGGCGGGATGCTGCAGAGGGGTCGACCGCAGGTCGATCCTGAACCGTCGTTCAAACTCAACAAAAGTAAACAAAAGTAAACACACACACACCGATGTGTAAAAGTCTTAAACATTTTACATTTTTCCACTCTGATGTATAAGGAAACTAACACTTTGTATTCAACTCAAATACGCCTTTAATGCAATGAAAAACAAATTCAAATAACCATATTTATACAGAATATACCTTGGATCAAGTAAAGATAAGCACCTCCAGCCTTCTTTAATTAGCCTTATAAGGCTAACTAACGAAAATATCACGACCTAACCTAACCAATCGTTAAGTCAACTGTACGCCCTTGACGATTGGTTAGGTTAGGTCGTGATATTTTCGTTAGTTAGCCTTATAAGGCTAATTAAAGAAGGCTGGGGGTGCTTATCTTTACTTGATCCTATACCTTCATATAAACTATATAGTAACCTATAATTCACATTGATCAGAATCTTCAAAACATTATAATCACAACAATTCAAAGCAAACTGTACATAAAAAGCTAATATTAAGTACTGTAGTAGCTAATCCTTTACATTTAACATTCAAATATAATTAATTGATGAAACATTGGAATGTCTTCATTGTTACTAAAATCATTTTTTTCCTCTCTACAGATCCATTAACTTTCAGGTTACTTTTTGTACTGCAAAATAAAGATCTAGCAGGATCAACTGTTTGGATTAAGCAAAATGGCTAAACTTTCAGTCGAAAACCGCCATAGAATTGTGTTTCTGTATAAAGAAGGAAAACCATTGAGTGAGATAGCCCGCATCACTTGAATTTCAAGGTATGGTATCTGAAGCATTATCAACAAATACAGAAAGACATCTTCTTTAATTAACAAACCCAGGACTGGAAGACCCAAAAAGCTGTTTAATTGAAGACATTATCTTTAAGGAATAGAAAGAAAACAAGTGTTGAGTTGGAAGCAGAACTGGCAGAAGGCGGCTCGGTTGTTGTTGTCCATCCATCAATAGGTCGAAGATCACTTTTGAGATCCGAACTTAAAGGATGTTTTGCAGTATGAAAACCTCTATTAAGAAAGGAAAACAAGTTTAAAAGTCTAAAATATGCACAAGAACACAGAAATTGGACTATGGAACAATGGTCAAAGGTCAGATGATCAATTATATGTATGTAATCGAAGACAGTATGTGAGACGACGAACAACTGAAATTTATAAAAAGCCTTGCTTCAAGCCAACAGTTAAACATGGAGGAGGTTCAATTCGAGTTTGGGGGGTGCATCTCCTGGAGTGATGTTGAAAATTCATGAAAATTCATGGTATATTGAATGTTGCTAGGTGCAAACAGATTTCCATCCACCATGCTATCCCAAGAGGTGCAAAGTTTATTGGTCCAAACTTTATGTTACAGCAAATTGGAATAATTAAAACGTATTTGCAAACAGGAGAGAAAGTTGAATTTCTTCAAAGCATGGTATGAACCCCTCAAAGCCCAGATCTCAATGTCAATGAAGCTGTATGGGACTATTTGGATAAAGAAAAAGTAAAAAGAATCCCAGCAACTTAGATGATATATGGAAGGTCTTGGAAGGAGCGCTGAACACCATACCACAAGAGTTTATAACAAAATTATTTGAAAGAAGAATTTCAGTAATTTAAAAAAAAAGGGTGTATATATATATATATATATTTTTTTTTTTTTTTGGTGATAATTCACAAAGTCTAGCAAAGTTTTCATAGCCATCCACCATTGTATTGCCCTTCCTTTATACTTTGATCACACAAATCTGGCGATTAGCTCTTTTTTTAATTTGTTTTGCCTATTTCTCTTTCTATATTCGTTTCCACTTCTCTTACTTCATTGTCCTTTGTCCTTTGTACAGTTTAATGCAAAAGCCGGGAGACGAAACTTGGCCCAGTGTTATATCTTGAATTTTGTAATCGATGGTACATGATGAGATAAAGTAATTCATGTATTTACCGAAATTGAATATCTTAATAATTAATTACAGCACATATTTAACTGCATGTTAGCTCATTTATCTTTTTTTAACTTTGTTTTTCCTTGTAATGTCACTGTTACACACCTTCGCATTCTCCTTTCCTTTCGCTTTGCCCTCAATACCCTTTCGTATTCGCCCAAAAAAAATTTCTAGTCGTAATTAATGGTCGAAGAATGAAGCAAATGAACTATAATTCATTTCTTCCTTCTTTCGCAAGAATTTTACTTCTCCAAATTTTCAATTAGAGGCTAATTGAGGCTCGAAAACTAAGTTCATTTATTTCTCTTAAGAGGGTGAAAAATCGACAGCTGAAGGACTGAAATAATTATTTTTAGGTATTGATTCCTCTTAAGAATTCAATCTATTAATTCGTTAAAACTTCTTCATGATTAGCAGGAAGAGTGTGTACGATAGGTACTGTAAAACTTCTTTCTCTCTAGCTTCTTATCCCCTTTAGAGACTGACTTCTGAGATTTTCTAGCTTTTATGCCGCATTTCCTAACGTTTGGGTTCCATGAAGACCACTTCAGTCCAGATGCAAATTATGTACAACGTTTAACTTCTGATTATTGTATGTCGGTGCATGGAAAAATAGACAGATTTGTCTAAAACAGTGATTCTCAACTTGTGGTTCACTTACGGAGAGCTCTTTTAGGTAATACGCCTATTATAAATACGTAGTTTGCTAATTGATAACTACTTTTATGTTTATGGTTTTAGTTGTTTATTTGATTAGATTGTTTAACCTCCGTCGCAACATCTAAAGTAATATGGCAAAGGAGACCTACAGTTTTACGTGGGATCCGAGCCACAGATCGCTACGTAATCTGGTCCCCCATCCAACTACCACCAGCACCTAATGCCGCTTAATTTCACTAATAGCAGGAAGAGGAGTGACGATATTAGCCACGACGTAGCCCTTGATAATGTTTTCAAAGGTGATATTAGTATATTAGTAGTCTCCCCTTATACGGTTTAGGTTACGTAGTACCACATTCCTTTCTCAATGGTAGTACTAAGAAGAGCATGGTAGCAAAAAGTAATACGAAAACCTTAAAAGGTTGAGAACCACTGCTCTAAAATAAGTGTTGTGTGAACTTTTAAATTAATGATACATCTCAAAGAATCTACACCATGTCTCCAAGTACGCAAATAAGTGGCTTAATTGTATATAATTCAGGCATTTACTGCTATAATTTAACATATGGTGAACAGACACTTTCTAATGACGAGAAGGGAAGGGGAGAATCTTAATTTTATTTATATCATAGATGATTTGGTACATATCGAGAGCGTAAATAAAATTTGCACATTTCAATGAAGAGAGAATATTCATGTTTTTCACCAAGTCATCCACGTTGATTGCTTATCTCGATATAAGAGACCCAATTTAAATATTGTTTTCCGCCAAATGTCAAAGTAACTTTCGTGAGTTACTTGCAATCTTTATTTCGGAATCAATTTTTAAACCAATCACTCGGAAGGAAGTGGCAACATTTGCTTGAAATATTGTTACGACTGCATCCAGCAAAGGTATAATCCTTTTAAAAAATAATTTTTCTATAAAAACATTTATTTAATAAAAATATAACGGTAATACGTATATAGTCGTTCGATTTTATATCAAAATGATTTTGTGTAAAAAGTTTATGTAAGCCTAAATTTCAAAATTTAATAACAGCGATCTCCTTGCTTTGAAGATTCAATCGCGTTTGTCACTGCGATTTTTGCAATATGAACCAAACTCATATTTCGGTGAATGAAAACAATTGTATATACTGTTTTTGGCTTTCGGAACAAAGACAACTTCATAGTTGATTGCTTTCTATAAATCTTCATGAATATTCATTGTAAAGATTGCTACGATGCAGAATACTGTGTCCAACAAATATACTGCCACGTCATATCATTGTCTTTTAGTGAATTAGTGAAGGTCTGTTTTGCATTAAGAAAGCGAAAAGCGTTTAATACAACATTAATTAAAGAATAGGTGACTATTTATGAAGAATGAATCATTGTTAATATGAAGGCAAAAACAGAGTGAGAGCTGAAATGGATCCTCGTAAAACATGGTAAAATAAAGTCATGTAAGCATCCATCTCGCGAAACCATGATACTTTTGTGAAATTGTGAAATACAAGTTTTCATAGTCACGACATATCCGCTAAAAGAAAATTAATCAAGTGCAAAAAGTCTATGCTACTACTACTACTACTACTACTACTACTACTACTACTGATAATAATAATAATGATAATAGTTTTTAGTATTGTCAAACCTTTTTTATACCAAAAGTCACATGACGGAAAAAATCTACGAGAAAAACAATTTCGTTTTTATTTATATGCAAAAAGTAAAAGACTTTATGGACACCTCATGTACTGTATACTGTACAGTATACAGTATATGGAATAGGTAAAACTTTTGCCGAAATCCATCAGACGTAAAGAACTCTATAAATTCAGTTCCATCTGACACAAATCGATTAACCTCCGAGTTTCGCTTCAGATTTTGTCCGAAAAGATTACCCCGACTAAATCCTACCAAAGGAAGAGAACATATATGTACACACACACACACACAACACATATATATCTATATCTATATATTATATATATATATAAGGCACTTACTTCGTTCTGACTGGGTGTTTTGATTGGTTAGTTTTTCAGAAAGATGTACAAGTCGTTTAAGTTTGGTTCATGGGCCAAGGGTTTCGGATATTAAAATACACCAGATTTGTGAGTAAAATATTTTACCGATTTCTACGCCCTCTGTGTTTGTTAATTGAAACTTCAAACTGACGAGTTGTTTTGCCAATGTAGAATAAATTGATGTCATCATAAATGTAGCTATAGATTAGAAGTGAGCAAGTACTCTGAGAGTTTTTCTCTGGCATAAAAGAAATATCGGAGTTTAGGATTACACTACACAACAGCTTTCAACATTTTGTCTTTAATTGACACAAAAGCGTTTTCACTCAGTTAATGTGGCCATGCTGATTTCAATGGTAATACTGAAAATTCTCTGTCACGTCTAGGTTTTTAGTTAGGACACTGACAAAATTTTCAGATATGAGCAGTTTTCTATAGATTTACTATTGTTTTTATTTCTCATAAAATGGAACACGAGTCTTTAAAATACGTACAGAGTGGATTACATTTCAAAATACAATTGATAAATGATAGAAAAATCATGAAATAGTCAGTGCAGACAGAGTTTAGTTAGATTTCTTAGCCTTAGCTGGAAAGTGTCGTGTTCTACGTGATTTCTCCTTGCACAGTAAAAATGACCTGTTAATTTAATCAAGGTTGTAACTCGAAGTCTCAGCGCGATAGAAACATTTTTACGACATTTTTGGAATCAGCATATCAAAATTAGGTAGAAGCACGTATTTCTTTGTCAGTTAAAAATTCTGTGTTGACCACTGTTATTGGTAAAAAAATATATCTCAAATCAATCTAGGATAATTTTTTTATATTACTTTGTTAATGTCATTACAACATTATACTTTCTGGCGTATAACAACTGAAGTAACTTTTAAACATATTTCACATTTAGGTACTGTGTACGTATACATATAATCAATTTTTGTTAAAACTTATTTTTTAGTATCATCGATAGAATTTTTCAATAAAGAGGATTCAAAACCGATACCTTGAAGAAATTTCTTCGGAAATTCTTTTTTTTTGCGTGTGTGTTTGTTTGTGTGTGTGTGTGTGTGAAAAAGTCTATAATTTGAAGAGGTATTTTCTGCTCCATTTTTCAAGGTTCAAATAAGACTTTCCTTATATTTAACACGTGTAAAACATCAAAAGTTTCATCCTTATTTCGAATTTTTTATGACTACCTTAAAAAACAGTACTATTTCCGCATCTTCAATTGCCGATGGCTATATCTAGCCTAATGTAAATATTCTAATGAAATTAACCTAACCTAACCAAATCTTATCTAACCAAACCCAACCTAACCTAGCGTAACCTAACCTAGCCTGCCTGACTATAATTTATGATGTTCCTTCTTTCAGGATATTTAATGAATTTTAATAAAAAAAAGTTCGAATTTATGGCGACACCGCTAATGTTGCTACCCACACATTCGTGTCGCGATGGCGTGAGGGAGCCATGAACACACACACACACACACACACAGACACAGACACATATATACATACACACACACATATATATATATATATATATATATATATATATTATAAAATAATAATAATAGTTAAAATCTTCAAAGTTAAAAGAGTTAAAAACCGCAAAGCTTCTCGAAGAAGGCATCCTTTTTCTTTAGGCCGGAGTGTGAAGCTAAAGCAAAGAATAAATGCAAGATAATTTTCATATAATCCGTTATGCCTCACGCAACTCAAAGAGTCATAAAATATTCCGTAGAAAGGACATTTTTGATAAACAAAAATTGTTCTAGAAATCCAATTGAAATTACCAATTTTTTACACTAAAAGTACAGTATATTTTATTAGAAACTATTCGATAAGGTTTTTTTATCATTATTAATTAATAATATTTGAAAGTAATTGGGTATTGTTAATACCTGTATTATAATCTCTGTCGAGACGATGTTTGTATAGAGCTGAATTATGATCAGTGGTATTCAAACTTTTTTTTTTTTGCTGTTATAGACATCTCTTAAATTCAATGGTTTCGCCAATATGATACTTTGGGCAGTCCTTACGTGAGATCTGATAAACTTCTGAGTCGGAAGAACGCTCCAATAATTGATTTTCCCGTAAGAGACTTCGAGTAGAACGGGGGACCCATAAAACCAAAGTAAGTTAAGGGGAAAAAGCATCCCGAAGTGGCTGTGAGTTAAATGAAACCACCAAAGCATCACTAAAACTTTTAACACTAGTAGTGTCATTATAAAATTTCTTGTTGGCAAATCTAAGAGATTTTTCAATAAACAAAAGAATCCTTAATGTAACAGATTTCGGCATCCGAATAAGAGGAGCTACAGATCCTAAGGGCTCTCAAGGACATACCTGTGAGAATACATTTATTGGTAGATAAACTATGTGAAGAAAACAGGTGGACGTAGAAAAGCAGAAAAGGGAGAAGCTTATGCCAAACAAAAGGGGGCTTTCCTAAAATATTTGAACCAGGAGAAAATACTAATGTACATGACATTGCAATAAAAACCCCAGGGCGTTTATCGTACCATGTAACACCTATTCATTAAATTTAGTTCTCAACGACGCACCCAATTACAAAAATTGCTTTAACAGATGGCGCGAAGAAAGACATCATAGCCTTAGATCTTATCGATGAGTTAAAAGCCTTACCAAGAAAATAAATTTTGCTTTAAATATGTGAAAATAAGTTAATTTCTTCATTTCTTAAGAATTTTACTAATATTACCAGTAACTGTTGCGTCTTCAGAACGTAGTTTCTCAAAATTGAAATTAATAAAAAATTATCTGCGGCCTACAGTGTTGCAGGAAAGATTAGATGGACTTGCTGTTATTTCAATTGACAGCTATATACACGGTGAGCGAAAAGTCCCTGTGCACCTCTCCACTTCCAACACAGTGCAGGTACAGGTTCACTACACTTCTTGCAGGTGCACAGGGACTTTTCGCTCACCCTGCAGCAGACAATTTAAATTTAGAAGAGGTTATACAAGATTTTGCTGCAGGAAAATAGTTATTTAATGGACTTGCTTTATTTTTTTCTTTGTAAATTAATTAATTTCTGTT